>CBVK0102413480.1:0-31231 GCA_900067695.1 Picea abies | reverse complement strand
ATGAAAGGATGCAAAGAAGGTCAGATCTCACTAATAAAAAAAGAAACCCAGCCTCTACCTAAGAGAGGAATTTTGTTAACAAGCCCCCCCGAGAAAACAAACAGAACAAGGTCCTCATAAAGAAAGAGGAGATTTAGAAAACCTGAAACAGATGACCAAATAAATATCTAATGAGATCGTAGATATGAAAAGGAGAGCTGGGGAGGGAAACCAAAATCAAAGACCTTATAAACCCTTTTTTAAAAGAAATCGACCCTTCAAAGCTATAAAACCTCCCCCAACTAACCTAAACGTCGACTTAGGGAACATAAAATCTGACCCTTTTTGCACATATCACCAAGAAAACCATTTGGAAACACACTGCCCCCAATGGGTACATGCTATGAATCTAATGGAAAATCAATACCTAGACGAATGTTCTCTAACTGAACAACCCAATAGCTCGAAAATAAATGCCATCGATAAATAAAGTCAAGAGCCACCGGAAGATGGGACACCTGTAGCTGAGGTAAGACAAATTTATGCATTTTGGTAGACAAATTGAATTTTCGTGCAACCAACACCACAATCCTGTGCGTTGGCCAACCGTTGGAATTTGAATTCACCGATGAACTATAAAAATCTCTCTTGAGCTGCCAACCTACATTTCATTTAATCCTAAGCGTGGTGTAAATTCTGTAATAGATTGCACATCTTGCATTTGCACTCCCGAATTTAAGGCTTGATGCGACAAGGTAAGTATACGTTCTGTTTAAATTTACAAGGTCATACAGAAACATGTTTCATTCGCATATTGCTTATTCCTCGAAGCAGACGAAGAAGCAAGAGAAATTGTCGAGGAGATTACAGCCAGCTCTCTGACTTTCATTACCAGTAAGACCAGGTTAATTTCTTGCAAGAAAGAAGGTAAGCATTGTTTTTTATCATTTCCGTACCTGCAATGGTGTCGATGACTCTTGTTGAGGTTGGTTGGCTACTCACTATAAAATCCTTTTCTTTTTTGTAGTAAAATGCCTCCAAGAAAGCTAACGACCAGGCGTTCACCTAGAACGCCCAAAAAGAAGGAAGAAGAGGTCGGCGAGGGGTCTACATCAAGCACTGCAAGAGAGCTTCATTTTAACTCAAAGGCAGAATCATTTATCCATACATCTACCAAAAAGGAGTTTTCCCAGCCTCCAATGTTCGGTGACACGAAGGCAAGCACTGGATCTAAAGCGATGGTCCTGCATTGGGGAGATCTGTTTAACAGGATCAACCAGGAAGATTACCCGGAGTTTATACCACACAATGACCCAGACATCAGAATGTTGGATGACTAGATATTCCCAAACATCCAGCGATCATGCCTACATATGGTGGCCTATCGAACCCTAGATTTTCCCTGCATAGAAACTCTGGGATGGATAATTAACCACAGAGATGCGTTGAAATGCATAATCAATAATGAAAATGGTGAATGTGTTAGTGTTTTTCTTCCAATAGAGATCCAAAAATACTGCAAGCTCAGAGACCTAGAAGAAAGACTAAATACAGAGTTTGTGGTCTAATTTTATGAGTTCCATGACACTAGCAGGTTAATGGCCTCATGGTGGAAAGAAGACAAGAAATTCACAAACAGGAGAGGTTAATGGCCTCATGGTGGAAAGAAGACAAGAAATTCACAAACAGGAGAAACAAATGGTACGGCACGATAAACCTCAGAGAGCTGTATATTTATCTAATGGCTTTTATCTGTCAATTATATGGGGAAAAAGATTGCTCTAAGTTTTCGGAAGCATGGATGCCTCTAGAATATACTGTGGTGATCTTCGGGAGCAACTTCAATTGGGGAGCCATCATTTCCAAATAGTTAAGCACTAACATATTCCAGGCCCAAACACCAAAGGATGGATAAACACCATCTTTTCACATAGCGTCATATCTATTGGATGTGATCTATGCAAGGAACATTTTCGCAAACATGAATCTGATTTGGCATGTTGTTGAGTTACCAGTGCAATTTTATTACAACATTCTGTGGAAGAATAGGTGCAAGATATTTTATGCCCTAATATGCGATGAGTTCATAGCCTGAGTACATATCATCATATCCAGAAAAGAATTCCCAAGGCTTACAATGACAGCCAAAAATATGGTATCAAAAGTAGGCCATTGGTATTTTGAGGAAACCAACACTTATATTAGAGTGTTCGGGGCTACTGGTATGCCACACTTACTCCCCATTCATGTCCAAGACCGTCTCATTGTGGAAGAAATTTGTTACCAAGCCATTATGCAAGGCTATAATGCCACTTTGGTGAAGAATAAGAAGAGATATTTTATACCCTATGGCTTTCATATAGGGTTTTACATGGTAAAATACACTACACACACTAAAAAAGAAGGTTTGAGCCATCTTGAGTATCGATTCCCCACTGGCTGATTTCACAAGAATGATCCAAAAGGCCTGGTACTTCAGCACCCGTCAAAGGTGTCATCATGTTGGCCATATGCTCATGATAGCTTCGAAGATGAGATTTTCATCGAGGGCACTCAAGACTAGGAGGAAGTGATCCATAGAAGGGCTAACCCCAATATGACCAGATTCAAAGCGATGTCTATGGATGAGAAAGTTGAGACAATAGAGAAGACAACTCAAAAATACCTTATGGTAAGAGAAGAGAACATAGCAGTAGAAACAGCAGAGGCACGCAGGAGGGGGATGTTGTTATTGGAAGAATCCCAAAGAGCTATACAAAGGTCAGAAGAAGATCCCCAACTTAACCCTCTGATAGAACCCTTGAGGGTTACCCCGGGCGACACAGGGAATCATGGAGAAGAGCTAAATGGATCAGAGACAATTCCATCAAAGGAGACCATCGACCAACAAAACCCCAACCCCATGTCACCACAGGCAGGATCGTCAGTGACTACTATGGCTCAACGACAGATAGAAAGAGAATCAAGTGGGACGGGTGTGCCTACTTTCCTCATAGACCTAATTACCATATACAACGATGAGGAAAGTTCAAATGTTTCGCACATAACCCCGGTACCAATTACAGAAGAGGAAGAACCAGGAGAAACACTTGCTTCAGCTTCTGATGCTTTGATGCCAAATTCTTAAGAAAGCGATCATGAAGCTAGGAGCACTCTCGAAACTGAATTTTTCGACCGATTGGGAACACAGACTGAGAATGAAAGCTCCAAAAATGACTTGGGTGCTGGTGAACCAGAAGAAGAAAGGAAGCTTCCAGAAATTGGCATATCAACGGTTGAACCAGAAGCTAATGTCGATCATATGCATATCTCCCCAACTAGGACAAAGACTCCAACAATCAACGAGGACCAATAGGAGGCCAAGTCACCAGAGCATTTAGAAACCTCCCCTTCTAAGGAATCACAAGAATCGGTCATAGAACATCTCTATACGGAAGGAATCCTAGGAAACACTTTGACCTGGGGAGATCAACAGATTCTTGAACCAGTAGACGAAATTGTCGATATATAGGCAATAGCTTATGATAGAAAAAGGAAAGTTGTGATGAAAAGAACAACCAAGAAAAGGAGGCTCACGCTCAATAGCACACTTCTCATCACCGCAGAGGAGACGTTGCTCGACACAGAAAATGCTAAGATGATTGAGCTAATCAGAGCAGGTATGGCTATAACTGATGCTACTTTGGAAAGAGAAAGAAGGGATGAAAAGGAGGTAGTCTCCATGAAGAAAAAGATGGACCTTTTGTGCCATCAAGTGGAGTATTACCAGAATTCAACACAGGTAGTGGTACTCCTGAAGAGTGAGTTCTCAAAAACATATGCACAATTCAGAAGCAAAATAAATCTCTTCACCTCTTGCATAATCGATTTTCAATAAGATACCCTCATGGGTATGGAAACCTGTAAAGATGTGCAAATGTGGTATGAAAAGGCACATCGGGCCTTAAAGCGGATCGACTACATCAACAAAGTACAGAAAGGCCGAGACACAAAAGAGAATAGCAACCGAGTGTTGATGGATAGCAACATCTCCCAAATCAGAAAGGAAGATGAATACTAGGTAAGTATGGTCCAGGAACCTCAGTGGAAGATACAAGAAAGATGGAAAGAGTGCGAGAAAAGTTGGGAGAAAATCGATCAGGAGATGAAAAACATTGACCTACTGGAGTTTGGTCCACCGAAGGTTTTCATTGATTTGCATGACATAGTCAAAAGACATACAGAGAAAGACTTGGCATCAAAAGTAGAGATTTCACAGATTTCAAGCATGACCCCAAGTCAAGTGAAGAAGTTCATGGAACACTTGATCAAATCTCTCGTAGTCTTACAATGTTTAAGTGTCAAGCTAATCAGGTATAAGGAATGGGAAATAGAGATAAAGGGTGTCAAGCTAATCAGGTATAAGGAATGGGAAATAGAGATAAAGGAGGTCTTCTCTGCCCCGATGGATCAGCACATATTTCCATATGCAAATATATGCAAAGATCTCTTCATCAAGTGGTCGGAGTACGAAAAGAACAATCCAATTCAGTGAAACCACTAGATGAGCAAAAGAGAACAAATAGATAAATCTGCCATGTGGCGTTTTCTTAATTTAACACAAATTTAGTAGTTATTTTTAGTTTAGTTATTTTTTGTTATAAATAAGGGCATCGACCTGGGACAGCGGGTCGATGGTTTTTGAGAGAGACTTTTTTTGGAATTTTGTAAAAGAATTATTTTTGTGCAAGTTATTTTAATTAAGAAGTTTCGTTTAGAACCAAAGATACTTCTATCATCTAAGGTGTTAATGTGATTGGATCGAGGGGAGATTATCTTTGTCTTCAGAATCAATATTTGTTGTTGTATTGAGTAAGAGTTGTTGTTTCTGTTATTTGAAGTTATCTGATAAGTTGTAACAGTTCTTTTATTCTAGTTGATGAATAGAAATCGGTTGTGTTAAGTTGTGATTGATAATAGAGCATCGAAAATTATTTTTTTTGCACTAGCTTATTGTCACATATATGTTTTTTCTTTATGTAATTGTTATGTCAAACAATGTTGAATGTCCACTAATCAAAATGGTATTAATGTTGGTTTGAAGTATTTTAGATCTTCTTTGTCTGCATGCTAAGGTATAGAGGTTATCTAAAAAACCTAGCCTTCTCCCAACACACAGTTAACTTCCCTCTGTCATTTAGATTAAGATTTATCTTTCTTTGTTATAAATATTAGAAAAAGGAACCAAAAAGAGAACTTCCCAGCCTGAGGAAAGGTTTCATAGAAAAGACACATATGTCAATCACGATTAAAGTCCATTGATAATTCCAACCAGATCATGAATCTGGAGAACCTCACCACTCATCAAATGATTACAAGTCTAATTGGGCCTCTTAAGTGGGTTTGGTTCATGTTATTGAGTTAAAGGGACCTCGAACCCCTCAATACAACCTTGGAGGTGTGAACCTCACTGATAAGCTACAATCTTTCACCTTTAGGAGTGCAAAGACTTTCTAGCTTATAGAGCAACCCAATCTGAATATGATATTCATCCTTTTCGTCACCTTCTTATACATGAATTTGGCCATGTAGTTGTTGAAACACCTCTTTAAATTCCTTGTCTTTTATGTATGAATCTTTATATGCATCATGGGGGAAACGCTCCATGTGCATAAGAGTTTCGAAAGTTGTAATATTGGATGTGGGTGGCCTTGAAAGCATGTCTTCTAACTTATTAATGTTTCCCTTCTTATACTTGATGACTAGATGAAACAACTACAAAAACCCCATCCACTTTTAATTTTTGGTTTGTTGAAGCTTACTCTCGGCCTGCAAATACTGTAGTCATTGGTGATCAATGTGCATAATGGTTTACTTGTGCATAAGATAGTGCTTCCACTTATTAAAATCTTGAAATGGGACATATATCTCATTATCATACGTAGGGTAGTTCAAGAATCCCCCATGAAACATCTCAGAATGATAGTATACCAACTTACCTCCTTGCATCAAGATCATTCCTAAAGCATATCCACTCACATTCATCTTCAATTCAAAGGAATTCTGCGAGTTAGGCAATGCAAGGACTACTGCTTGACTGATCTTTCATTTTAGCTCATTGAAATCTTTTTGTTGATTTTTTCCCCACTAGAAACTCTTACCTGTAACATCCATACTATAATCCTCGTTTAAGTAATGCATAAGGTAGATATAAATGTGGCTACGACCAAGTAATGTAAATGTGAAATGTATTTTCTGAATTGTAAAGATAATATAATACCAGTTGTTGGGATATGGACAGAGATGGGGGATGATTAATCCACAAGAGAGGGGGAATTCCTAGAGAGTGTCCAAGAGGGGTCGTAACATCCCCACTATAATCTCCAATTTAATTAATGCATAATGTAGATATAAATGTGGCTATGGCCAATCAATGTAATATGCAAATGTAATTTATGAATTGTAAATAAATATAATGTAATACCAGTTGCTGGGATATAGATAGATATGGGGGTTGAAATCCACAAGAGAGGGGGATGCATAGAGAGGGGTCCAAAGGGAAAATAATTTATGGGTATTAATTCCAACCCACTTTTCTGAATGTTATTCTCATTTGGGTAAAACTTCTATTTTCTGGTTGAGTGTATGAGAGCCCATTCATTGAATACCTGTCATAGGGTGGGTGTGAGAGTCACATCCCATAGTTATTAGAGAGCATGGGGCTGAAGTATAATCAACATTGGGAAGAGTGAGCAGTCAATTGTCTTGGGGAAAGAGAGGAAATTTGTATGGGTAGTAATAGACAACTTTAGACATTCAATTTTTACATGAACATCAAGAGAAAACAAGGAGGATGAGATTTTGGGCTGGAACAACAAGGATGGGTGAATTATGGAGCACGTTGGAGAATTTTTAGAGCATTTTGGATCTAGAAATTGAAAAACTAGGTTGTCAGTCCTGAAGAGTCAACTCCTAGGTGAGTTGCATTATATCAAGAAGTGTTTGTTGTTGGTTTTTCTAGTAGGTTTTCTTGGTAGTGAGTTCCCTTGATTTCCCAGTTGAGAGATTCTTAGGTACATGTGCCAAAGAGACCCTAGTAAACGAATGGGAAGCTTGATGGACTGAGATCAGTGAAGGGGTACTTTCCTTGGGTTAGGTAGGTCAAGAGGAAAAGAGTTGGAGAAAATTCAGGATAGTTGTAGGAGAAAACCAGTGGGTTGTGTGATATGGAGGTTTGAGGGACTGTGAGAGGCACCCTTCTTTTGTGGATTCCTAGCCCCACCTCAAAGGTGACTTCTTGTTGATATTTGGAATAGTGGGTCTATGGTTGGGTGGAACGTCCTTCCCAAGAAGTTGGTTGCATAGACTCTATTTTCAAAGATAAGTGTTTATCTATTTTTGCTAAGTTATTTATGATTTTGTGACTATACTTTGTGAATGAGAATGTTTTTATATGTTGTTATGGATAAACGAATGGGATGCCTGATGGACTGAGAACAGTGAAGGGGTGCATTCCTTGGGTTGGGTAGGTCAAGAGGAAAAGAGCTGGAGGAAATTCAGGATAGTTGTAGGAGAAAACCAGTGGGTTATGTGATATAGAGCTGTGAGGGACTGTGAGATGCACCCTTCTTTTGTGGATTCCCATCCCCATCTCGAGAGTGACTTGTTGTTGAGATTTGGAATAGCGAGTCTATGGTTGGATGGAATGTCCTTCCCAAGCAGCTAGTTGCATAGACTCTCTTTTGAAAGATAAGTGTTTATCTATTTTTGCTAAGTTATTTATGAGTTTTTGACTATGCATTTACTCTGTCAATTAGAATGTTTTTATATGTTGTTATGGATGTTTTATTAGTTGCATTCATGCTTGTTTAGAATTCCATAGTTGCATTTAATTATGGGTATTATGTTGATGATTACAATTGCGTGAGACATTCTCCAGGACACAGACTGAGTGAGTCGGCCTGGGAGAAATCCCATGAGTTCATTGTGCCCATGAGTTGGGTGTGTGGTTCCTCTCTAAGACGGTGAAGGAACATTGTGTGCCCCTTTGTGGGGTGAGGAAGCCCATGATTTGGGTGTGCTGATGAGATGAGTGTGTGGTTCCTCTCTGAAACGGAGATGGAACGTTGTGCCCCTATGTGGGGTGATGAATCCCATGAGTTGGGTGTGTGGTTCCTCTCTGAGACAGAGATGGAATGTTGTGTGCCCCTATGTAGCGAAGCCCATGAGCTAGATGTGTATTTCCTCTCTAAGACGGAGATGGAATGTTGTGTACCCATGTGTAGGGAATCCCATGAGTTGGGTGTGTCGTTCTCTCTGAGACAGAGATGAAACGATGTATTGGTCTCCTCTATGCAAAGAGTTGAGATGAAGTGATACTCCAGATGATTCTCTTGTGAGACGCAGTTAGAAAGAGATCTGTTGAGTTGGACGTGCATGTGGTTGAGCACAGGTGAATTTGATCCTAGTGGTTGAGCACTAGTGAGTCTGATTCTCCTATGAGACATAGTGAGAAATCAATGAATGTGGTTGAGCACATGTGAACGTGATCCTAGTGGCTGAGCACTAGTGAGTGTGGGTTTTCTTCCCTTGTTGAGAAGGATTTCCCAGGATACTTCTTGTGTTCTTGTGCATGGTTATTCTTCTTGTGATCTTGGTTTTTTACAGTAGTTATGGTTCAAGTAAAATCTAAACATAAAATTTAAAGTAAATGCATGAGTCATAGATTATTGAAAATTCAACATGGTATCAGAGAAGGTCCTAAAGATGGCCTTTGCACAGTTGAAGAAAGGCTTATATAAACCAACTGCTGGTATGAAGGAAGAAGTTGTACCTCTCCTTAACTCTCTGTGGTAAAATTTGAAGGGGTCGGACCTAGTAAATTTCTGTGGTAACTCTCTTTAGAACTGGCCGCGGGTAAATTTCTTTGGTAAATTTATGTGGTAAAGGTACCCCATCGCCAGCTCAAGGGAAGGGTCAGACCCTCCTTTAATTTATGTGTTAAAGTAGTCTATCTTTTTGAGGAAGGTCGGTTGTCCAAAATAGGCTAGCCACGGGCCTAAAGCCCCTGACTGACCCTTGTCTCATAGGAGAAGGCAGCCACATATTTCTCAAAGGAAGCTACAAAGTATGTTCCTAGGGTAGTCGATGCAAAGTTTGTTTGAGAAGGCAACTACAAAGTTTGTTATTAGGGAAGTCGCTAAGGGTTGTCATCACCGCAAAGTTAACTCCAAAGTTATTAGTTGGTTTCTTTGATAACATTCTACAATATTTTACTTCTAAAATTGTAGCAGTCACTCATATTTGAAAGTCTTATATGCTTGATCAAAGAAAGATTGAAAGTCTTAAATTCATTATATGTATTTAAGATGAATTTCTAAAATTAAAGGGACAAACCCGAGTCTTAGTGGTGAAATTGCAATGATACGATGATAACCATTATTCCTAAGCATGTTAGGCAAATACATTCAAAACCTTCTACAAGCAATTCAATTTTGTTTTTTTATCAACATCAACTCAAACCCACAAGGTATATTAGACAATAATATCAATCTAGTTTGTTTTTTGTATGAATTTTCTATACTGTAGGATCTTTGTTATTATTTTTTGTATGTTATGATACACAAAACCAACTTTCATTGTTTTCAAGTCTGCATATTAAAATAGGGTTTGTGAACAAGTAGTCATTAATGCTTGAGTTTAAAAGGTTGGATTTATTTGTTATGTCTAACAAGATTAGTTATCATATGTTGATCTTTTGAATACAATAGTTTTTGTTGTCATCTACTAGTAGACTAACAATATACACATAATTTTCTTCGATCATTTTAGAAGTAGGATTTTTTAATACTTATATTGTAAATTTATTGAACTATCACATTGAACATGTTTTTTTAACTCCCTTTGTATTTTGGGGTTTTGTAGACTAACTTGTTTTTGGTGTCCTTGTCGGAGAACGAGCCAGGATTCCTAATTATTTGTAGCATCAGGCTACTACCATAGTGATGAATATATTATATTACATATTTTTGTATTCACCTGGCAACTTCACCAAGTTCAATAACACTTAGCTAATCCTTCAGGTTCAACCCAAATATGGTTGTATTTCCATTCTTGAACAATCCAAAAGAACTTTTACAACAATGGAGAATCAAGTCTACTCCTTCATGGACAGTGGGTAAGGTTGTGAGTTCTAGTTAATTTTTTTCCATTTTAGTTCCTTTAGTTTCAATGGTTCAGATCACCCCACTCAATTGTGTTGCTATTATTGGATATCCCAATGACATTCCTAAGGCACTTTACTAAAACTATCTCCCTAAGTATCAAGGTAACAGTGCAATCCTTGTTGAAAAGCATATTGAAGTTTTTTCACATTTTGTTGAGGGTTTCAATGTTATTCATGAGGATGTCAAAATGAAACTCGATGTCCAATGCCTCGAGCGAGATGCTAGAAGGTGATTCCCAAGGTTACCAAATGATTCTCTTGCAACTTGGGATGCTTTCATAGTCAAGTTCAAGAAATATTTGGGAGAAAATATGTATTCATTTTTCTTATTGGCAAACTTGGCATGTATTCAAAAAAGAAGAATGAGACAATTAGAAAGTTTAATCGAAAGCCTATGAAGGCATTCAAGAGACTCCCCACAACTGTAAGACCTAGTGAGTCCCTTGTTTTGGTTATGTACACAAGTGCATTCAAGGTGGGTTTTTTCATGCTAGGGGGGAAGAATATAGCCAACTTGGCTATTGCATACACATTGGCTTGTTCATTGGGGAGGAATTGGGTTTCTTTTGGTAAGACTACTTTCAATTCATACAAATGGGAGGTAAAGGTTGATAATAAATAAAAAATAGTGTCTTCTAATTCTGATTCAACATCTAATAAAAATCTATCGATTATTTCAACGTCTTTATTTAATGATTTACAACAACAATTTAATGAGTCATTGCAGGGAGTGTCCAATAGAGTTGTCAAAATAAAGACAAATCATTCCCCAAACGTAGTTTCTAATAAACTTTATGTACCTCTGTAGAAGTGGTTTAATTATCACATAAGACAAATACTTGAGGTTCCTTCCACCCTTCCTACTTAAAATTTTGTTGATGGGATTTCTTTAGTTTGGTGTAGACCTTGTAATACTGCACATCGAGAAAATACTTGCAGGGGTTTTGCACTTGTAGCACAAAACTATGTTAAAATAGAGGGGGATGCCTTGTTGAAATTCACTAAAAAATGTTTTTTGGGTGAAGAACAAAGATAAACTTGAGTCTAGTGATCAAATGCAGATTTTAGCACAGTCTGAACATCAGAGAGTAGCAATTCCCTTTCAGGGAAACACATGGAAGTGGTAAAGAAAGGTATGTTGAAATGGTTGATTTGAATTCTTTATTAGTCACTAATCAAATTGTTAGACTTATATTGCTAAAAAAAACTTGCAAGTTGAAAACTTTCATAATAGAGTTCAAGGTAAACAACAGGTTCTTGAAGTAGTCCCACAAGTTGATTCTTCTAGTTTGCCTTCCAAATCCACCAACAGGTTTGATGTGACACACGAGTTGTTGACGGTAAAAATTAGTGTCCCCTTCATTGATTTAGAGGACCACCATCATGCAATTATTTGGTTTGGCATCAAAGATTCCTACTATGATGGTTATTAATGATACATTCCGTGTTGCAGAGATTAATAATTCAATTGATATAGAGGATAATCCTCCAATTTATGGAGAAAATTTTAAAGATAACGCCTTTTTTATGTCTCCTTGTTAGTTAATGATTTAGTCTTACACAATTCCATGTTAGATTCAAGGGCTTCTAATAATATCATGTCATATGGAATGATGAGACAGTGTGGTTTCAATGTTATGAAACCATATTAGAATGTGTATGCAATGGGCAATGGAAAGGTAGATGTATGGGCACTAAACAACAACTTGAAGATACAACGGGTTGCATCCCTAGATAGGGTTATGTGCATAGATGTAACAGTGGCAAAGGTTCTTCAGTCATGGGACATGTTACTTTCTAGGAGTTGGACAACCACATTAGGAGGTACTATGCAGATGGATTTATCCTACACTACTATACATGTTGCACGTGACCAACTTGTCATGTTGGACCATGGATTGAGGACGATGTTTAATGTTGATTTACCTAATCGGGAGTTAGAGAATGCAGACATGTTACTTTCTAGGAGTTGGGGAACCACATTGGGAGGTACTATACAGATGGATTTATCCTACACTACTATACATGCTGCACGTGACCACCTTGTCATGTTAGACCATGGATTGAGGACGATGAATAATGTTGATTTACCTAATCGAGAGTTAGAGAATGTAGCTTATGTGGAGAAGGAATTGGGAAATTACACAATTATGTTGGAGAGTGAGATTGTTAGTTCAACATCTGGTTGTCAGGATTCCTCTTCCTCTTCAAAATAGGTATCATTTTCATATTCAAATTCACTAGCAAAGTAGGATTTAGACCATGAGACACTGATTTTTCTCAGTATTTAGGTTGAAGATATATATGTAGTACCTATACTAGGTGTAGAGGAGATGTTACATGATGTTGATGATATTTGCAGTTAAGATAGGGTAATAACCATTATTGTTTTTATCTGAACAACAACAAGAATTGTTAATAATGACGCCCTTCAAGCTCATCTTTGCATTGGATTTTACAAATGAGAATCCTTGGCACTATGTGGATCATTATGAGTGGTGGATGGAAGATTTATTCTTGGAGTGGATGGGAAAGAGTCTTGCATTCTCTATTTTCTTATTAGTGTATTGTTGTGAAGAACAACCACCAACATCCGTATTTTCTTCAGTGGATTAGCATATAGAAGAACCTTATTCATTGAGTTAATTACATGATTGGTTATGCTTATTCTTTGATTATGTTGAGTGGTCACGCAGGGTCATTTGTCTTCAAGGTTAGTTACATTGGTCATTTGATTATGACAATTTCTTAGGAGCTTTTCCTGCTAATTTTGAGAACTTGAGCAGATAAGTGGTGAGAAGGCACATCCAAAAAAAAGTTATTTTCTATCACTTTTAGGGTTAGGTTGACAGATCTAATTGTTGATATTATGGTAGTTGTGGGAGGTATTAACCTCCCTGTGTAACCTTTGGCTAGAATAGAATATTTCGAAAGCAAGAGAAACCCTAAACAGATGTGTAAAACCCTAGAAGACAAGTTGGCTCAGTAGAATAAATAATATAAATATATTATGTTCCAAAAATAAAAGTTGGCCCAAATAGGTTACAAGAACCACTATAAATAGGAGGTGCTCTATCTCATTTGTACACTCACCTCACTCACTCTCTCAAGTATAGCGCAAGTTTGGAGCTGCATCTGCAAGAATGGAAGGTGTATCTTATGGAGTGATTCTTGGTCTCTCTATCTAGTGTTATATGGCCTAAGATATGCGTCCTACCTTCTAGTATCTCTTGGTGGTATTCTTGGTGACATTCTTGGTGGTATTCTGATATTCTTTGTGGTATTCTTGGTAAGTGCAACTGCAACTGTTGCATTCTGATATTCTTTGTGGTATTCTTGGTAAGTGCAACTGCAACTGTTGCGGTTGAGTACTGTTCTTGTTCTGTGGTTTTGGGACTTTCTGTCTAGTGTGCCATATTTGGAGAAAGATTCTCTCTCTTGGTTATCTGTTGGTTCTAGTGTTTCTTCCAGAATCATTCTATATAGCAAAGGTTATGGTGCTCGGGGGTGGATGCATGCCTATGGTTGGGTGACAATATTGTGATATTGTCTATGGTAAAATGAGCACATCGAATATTTTAATAGGTTATGGGCCCACACTACCTTCAAAATAGTCTAACCATTGGAAGGTAGAGCGAGATTTCTTTGTCAAGCTCGTTGTAGAACTAGTTGCAGTGGCAACTAGGGTTTCTGATTTTGCAGTTGCAGCAAACCTTAATCTAATTCTTTGGGCACCTTAAGTGAAGCATTGGACCTAATTTCTGGATATTATAGTGCGTTCTAGCCTAACGCACCCTCTGGTTCCCTCCGCCAACAAAAATTTCAAGTTTGAGTTCTTGGTCAAAGTCAAAGGTTGACTTTTGGTCAAAATTGATTTTTTGGTCAAAGTTGAAATTTCAATATTTCTAGCTTGTTCTAATCATTGAACCTTTTTTATTAAGTTTCTAACCTCTTCTTGTCAAGATGGTGTCTAGTTTCAGATTAGAAGACAAGTTGAACGATGCTACAAATTTCAAAGGTGTGCACTTGTATATGTTTTTCAAGTTATATTATCCAGCAAAGCATGTGTGTTTGCAGGAGATGTACAAGAGACCTTGTCCAAGCAGTGATCTTGGATTCAGTACATTCATAGGAACAAGCACATCCTCCCTAGCAGTTCAGGCTCCAAGTTCTAGGTTTGATTGATCAAATTGTTAAGTTTTAAATTGCACATATCAAGTTTGATAGTTGCTATAGTACATGTAAACACTATAGTTGTGATAGCAATCTTTGAAAGGTTCTATCACTGTTAGGTATACTTGGTTGCATGTAAGTACTATTGATATAGATGCTTATTACACTTGTTTGCAAAATGAATTGACATCTCCTCTAGGAGATATTTCTTGTTTTTCTCCCGGGCAAGTTACCTTGGTAATTCTATGATGACTACCATCCTTGTTACCATAGATATGTTCTTATGAAAATGTTATTGGAAATATTTTTTCTCTTGTTGTTCTTGTCCCGGGCAAGTCACAAGAAATAGCTCTGAGAAGGAGCCACAGTGACAGTTGCAAACATGGATCACATGACTCCATCAAGTGGTGAGGCAGGTGATCTCACCAAGTACCAATTCTAAAGGAAGCGTGGAAATAAAAAGGAATTTTTGGATATCGTTCACTCATATACAAAGGATGAAGTATTTAGCAAATTCCAAGAATTCAAAGCCGAAGTGGAAAACCTGATGTTGTGGGGATTTTACACCCTGTAGGATTTGAGCTCCCTTAGGTTCTTCCTATACCTAAGACATGAATAGAGATATGAACAAAGGATGCTTCTAAGCTTGATAATATATCATAACACACAATCATACCAATTCTCTATCAATGAATACATGAACTCACATAAACAATCAATTAGAGGGAAACATCCTGCATATCTTCTAATAATCAAGTAAGCAATATCACAATTTATAGGTGTAAACTGAAGAGATGTCTTTCTTCCAATCTCCTTGCCCAAGCTTTGCCACCAAAACGCCAGAGTAACCTTGCTAGTTATTTCTCCCCTTTCCCATGGAAATGGCTTAGTTCTTATAGGGATTTAGAGATAAGGCCATATGGTTAATAGGATAAGATCCTCGGGCTCATAACGAAATCCTTCTCGAGGCTAAACCCTGAGAAATCAAAGTAAGGTCTCATCCATCGCAACCAAGTCCAAAAAAGGGAGCTTCTAGACTCGGTCGTGACCTAAGCACACAAACAGAGCGACCCAGTCACAACTTGGCAATCCATAAAGGGCTACCAAACCTTTCAGTCCCAAGCTTAAGGAAGGATAGACACGGCCGAAGGGAAATTAAGCTAGAAACGCCGGGAGAAAATGAGGAAACTGGTTGAATTGGGTAGGTGACATCTAGGAGATTATGTCCCAAGGGTTAGGGGGTTAATAACACTATAAAAGATGGCCCCTAAAGTGTGAGGTCATAAGAGGTGTCTGATGGAAGAAATACTTTACCGATAAAAGGCGTAGAGTTGTGGGCAAAGAAGCTTAGAGAAGAGCATTGTCTGTCCTACAGAAAAATATCCCTGAGGCAAGCATTCCCATGCTCGGTAAGACAGATGAGAGCATAGTCGCCATAAATACATTGTGGATATATGCATGACGCAAGTGATGGCCACAACAAAATACATCGTGGATCCATCAAGAAGTAAACATAACTCGATCATGTCCACGAAATGATACACTGTGGATCCATGAAAAACGCAAGTGAAATCATAGCCACGACCAAGTACAAATGTGGATCTATGTGACGTCACATAAAGAAGTAAGATGACTCAATAACTGAGCAATCGGTGAAATGCTCATAAATGTTCTCTAGCGCAACTTGGGAAAGAATGTCATCTAACAGGAGAGTGATCTTTCCCTAGGTCTTCATCTGTAATCCAAATGGTATGAATCTACGACATGCAAATAAAGGATCTGAAGTCGAGCATGGTAGAAACCATCTGATTACCGGTCATTGATGTATATCGTTAACAGACATGAGGGAGCCCATCGATGATGATGATGGAACCCAAGATACCGAGTATAATCTACAAAGTGTGAATAAAGGAGTTGACGTCGAACACTCATAGATTTATTTGACAGGATCCAATGATGAAAACCCACTGTCAAAATGCAAGGAAACCTGCCACTGATGTCTGTAAGTCCTAGGGTACCGATGGGTTTCTAGATTTCAATCTTGGATAATGAGTTGTAGTCGACAAGGTGAAATCCGTCAAAGGAGGGCCTTGATGTATCCTGCATCAATTGACATGAAACAGGTAAAGATAGATGGTGTGGGAATGATAATAATGGAGCACAACTGACACAAGGATGGCGGAGATAAACAAGCATAAAGGAACGGCAGGTGGTTGACATAGATAGAACTTCCCTTGAACAAGTATGCACGACAAATGGCTTAACTTAGCAACATTAACTCATATGAAGACCATAATAATTGTTCATGGACCAGTGAGTGGAATGTGACACAATGATAGGAATGGTGATCAATGAGAAAGAAACCCGACTATTGTATGTGGTGATAGAACATGTGCATTGTTTAAGGGCGACCTAAAGTAAATGTGGTGATAGAACATGTGCATTGTTTAAGGGTGACCTAAAGAAATCACAACTGCCAGATAATGAAGATAACAAGATAGAAAAACCCTATAAAAATTCTCCACCATGATTGGTGAGTACCTCTTTCTAGTTTTACGAGCTGGAGGAGGATAATAGATGCTCGATATAGCTCATTCGGCGATGAGTCCCTCGACATATTATTAACAAACCTAAGGAAGGAGGGGTTCGATCCTATGAGTGGGTCCTTCAATGTAAAGTTTAACGATTCCAAAGAAGGTTAACTTGATGGCCTTTTCATATTTAGAGAGTCTGAAAAGGTCGTAAAGAAAACTCCATAAAGGACTTTTTCATAAAGTTGGTCTCCAGGGTCCAAAAAAGTATGAAATAATACCTAGGAGAACTCTCCTAACCATAATAGATAGGGTGTTCATTTTTCATAAATAATCTAATGAGACCGAAAAAGAGATAAACTATTGCTCAACAGATGTGATTTCTAATTCACTTTAACGAGTGTGAAAGACAACAAGATCACTCGACAATCTTTTCATTTTTTAACGAGTTCGAAAAGAGCTTAAAGAGTCCTCTATGATGAGATCATTTTTCGTAAATAGTGCATTTGGCCCGAAAAAGGGGTAAACGTATACCAAGTGGACGTCTTTTCAAATCCATGATACGAGTGTGAAAAGACAAGCATACTCGACGATCTTTTCTTTTTTAAGGAGTCAAAAAAAAGCTGAAAGAAGACTCCATAGAATGGTTCCATAGCTTATGTTGATAGTGTTCCTAACAAAAAAACGGATTAGTATGTGGTACCAAGAGCAATAGAAATGATAAATAGCCAAAAAATGAAGGAAAAGGGCTAGTTCTAGTGTGAACGAGGATAAAATGAAGCCATTTATGGGGTAAAAAAGAGTTTTACCTCGTTTAACCTCATTTTACCCATTTATCTTGGTGAAAAATTGGAGAGCCCTTTTCTTGCCATAATTTGGAGCGGTGATTGCAGAGCTTAGAACCATAGATCCTACAAACTTCAGCCATCAAACAACAGGTTGGATCCCAACTTACAAAACCCATCTTGTATTTTTGTATTTCATGCATTTTTTTGTTAATGGCAAGCCTCGAAATTTTTGAGTCTACGCGATCGCGATTGGCCCCTTTGTGGGGTGCGACCAAATGGTTCAATCGCTCTGTCTGCCACATAGGGTTGCGACCGGTCACACCCAGGGTAAATTTGAGGGGAAACTGACTAGTATGGTCGCAACCGGTCGCATTGTCTACCACATAGGGTCGCGACCGGTTGCACTGTTTTCTCAAGGGGGTCACGACCGAGTTGATTTTTATCATTTTTTGTAAAAAATTTATGAGTTTGCTTTTATGATTGGGTTCTAATAAAATGTTGTGTTGTCTTTGGCAGGTGTGGGCACAATGTTGGAGTGGATACAATGCAAACATGAATTAAATGACAATGTCACTATGGATGACCCTCCCAGTCTAGATGCTTTGAGAAATTATGGGTTATTGAAATTCTTCCTTTGTCAAAACATGCAAGCTCAGCCAGCCATGTTACAAAATTTGGTCGATATGTGGGATGCAGATCAACAACACTTTGTGGTACGAGACCAGATATTGACCTTGGAGATGGAGGATATATATTTTCTGACGGGATTGTCCCATCGTTGTGCCATCGCGGTTCTGGTAGGTGGCAAGAGGGGTGGTGGAGAGCGGGTAGATGACTATGTGGCACGCTACTATCACCTAGGTACACAGAAAAGAAGCAATAAGTTGCCAATTAGTCAGGTAGTGGACTTGACCTTACGCATCGTTTAACTCACCATTACACGGGCGGTAGGGAGTATTGGGCCTCACTTGGCTTTGAGGAGCCAAGTAGATTATGCAGTGATGATTCTATCCCCTACAGTATATAATTGGTCTGTCGCAGTGTTGGCAAACATGAAGGAACAGTTGACCAAGTGTAGGTTGGGTCGACAAAAACAATTTTGTTATGGATCCATTTTATTATCTTTCTTCTTCGAGCGAGTCCCTACATCGTGTCCATGGGATGTGGTGCCAGATGCTAGGTATAGAGATCTGACGACAAAGAAATGGACATTTTTTTGTCCCGACTCGGGGGGGGGAGCGAAATTCCAGTTTGATGCAAAATTCTTCCGATGGTGGGATCGCCAAATAGTGGCAATAGATGATTATGCATATCACGGTGTGGACTATTGTGACAATCCACATATGGTTCTCCTTGAGGGGGAAAGTTTCAATGATGAGTTCGGTAAGAAAGATAAATTTATAGTATATTTTTTTGGTATTTTTAATGTTTTTTTGTGATTTTATGATATATAAATGATTTTTGTGTCTAACATAACAAATAATTTTTGATGGGCAGATTGTGCACCAACACGTCCAGCGGGTATGTCATCATTGAATAGGCGAGGTGAGCAGTTGGGTGTTGGAAAAGATCAACACAGTGGAAGAGTCTATTCAGAGCTCTTAGAAGATCTCAAGGAGAATCTCGAGCATTTGATTGTGGGCATTTAAGTGCCACATATGGACGATATTCCTCTGCGTATGGAGAGGAATGTAGTAGGTGTGGGGAACCGTTTTGGGCGCCTTCTGCGGAAGTTCGCTCGAGCAGTCATTTGTTATAATGACTAGAGGGTTCCTCGTGATGATTAGTGCTCTTTAGTGTGATGGACTTTTGGTGCATTTTTGTTTTGCGGATGTATGGGCGGAAAGCCCAATTTTGTTATGTTATACAGGTTTTGGATAATTTTTTGACACACTTTATATATATATGGACATGTGGCTTTGTGATTTTTTCTTATATATATATATATATGTGTGATGAAATGGTTTATACAATGAATGTTGAATGTGATGCTTTTTAATGAAGTAAATGCCAATTCAAAACAAAATTTGCTAGTGAATCAACTAAAGAATTGAATTGTCTTTGCATATGTTCATAAGAGATAAAATGAAATGATCATTGCAAGAGTCGTACCCTTAAATATTTATGAAAAAGGATAGGATGTTGAATAGAATAAGTCGAGTTGAGGTATGAAACGACGAGCTCGGAATCTAGGCGTACTATCAGGTGACGTATGCCCAAAGCAGATGCTTTGGTTAAAAGTTCAATGACGGCACTGTATTTTGCAACATTGTCTGTTGCAGGGCCTAGATAGATGCCCCCGGAGCTGACTATATCGTTGGTGGGTGAAATAATCACCCAGGCAACAGAAGCGATGTTCCGAAAGGTGTGACTAGCTCCATCCTCATATCCAAAATAGGGTGAGGGAAACAACAACATCTACAACTCAAACATTAAGCAGGATAAGCAGATTAACAAAGACTGTCAGATAAAGGGAAAACAAAATCAACCATAGCATACTATATTACATATGGTACAAAAGCACTAGATAGTGCGAGACCTATGCATAGTACTTTTTCAAGTAGAGATCGTTGCAGGGCTCCGATAATGGGTTTCCTTGATAGTCGGCTAGCTCATAGGCTCCTTTATTAAGAACTCGTGTAATTATATAGGGGCCATGCCATAAAAGTTCAAACTTACCTGTGGCTAACTTGTCATGTTCTTGGTCGTAGACCAAAACTAAGTCGCCTTCTGAGAAGGTTCGAGGGCGTGTTTTTTTATCGTATTGGTGTTTGACGCGCTTTGATGAGACATATTGACCATGATGGATTCACGGCATCCTTCATCAAGACGGGATAAATATAAGAGTCTCTCTTCTTCAGCGGAAGTGTCGGCCGAGAGTTCGACATCTAGCTTAAGGGATGGTATTTTGCATTCAATTGGTAAAATAGCCTCTAAACCATAGACAAGTTGGAACGAGGTGAAATCGGTGGTTGTTTCAGTTGAGGTATGATATGCCCATAAAGCAGGGAATAGCATTAAATGCCAATTGGATTTATGTTTTCCAATCATTCTCTGGAGCATTGTTTTGAGTACCTTATTAATGGACTCAACTTGACCATTTTCTTGAGGGTAATAAGGAGATGAGTGTTCTTGGTCAAAACAAAATAGAGTAGACAATTCTATCATCATGCTATTGCAAAAATGTGACCCATCATCGGTCATGATGGATTTGGGCACAAAACAAAAAGGGATGATGTGATTGAATAATAACAAGGAAACAATCTTAGAGTCCTTAGAATAGGTGGGCATAGCTTCTGCCCATTTTGTAAAATAATCAACGACCACAATAATGTAGTTATGACCGATGGAATAAGGGGGTTTACAAGTGGTAAAATCGATGCCCCATTTGGTGAACAGGCTGGCTACAATGACGGGGTGTAAAGGAGTGGGGTGAGCATGCATTTTATTAGAAACTATTTGACAAGGGTGGCATTTTTTTACCGTATTAATGCAATCTTTGAGAATTGTGGGCCAAAAATAACTTGTGCGTAAAATTTTCTAGGCAGTGGCTAACAGAGAAAAAGGACCACCACATGCTCCAGAGTGGTAGTCATTTAGGATTCGTTCAACTTCAGAATGGATGACACATCGGTGTAACACGATGTCCACTCCACAGTAGTAAAGAGTATCACTGACGATGAGATAATTTTGGGACTGATGGAGAATACAATGATGGTCATCTTTAGACATATTAGGCTAGAAACATTGGGTTTGGAGATAGGTCATTATATATCCATACCAAGGATCGGATCAGTCGATGAGAAACAAGGATTTGTCTGGTAACAAATCTTGGACCACATATTCATCAAAGGCTCGGGGAAGGTCGGTCATTAATTCTGCGAAAATAAAATATTTTTTGGATTTGGGGGTGGATAATTCAAGATCAAATTCATGTAACAAGATGATCCATTTATATTATCTTCCCCCCAATATATGGTGTGACAAAATATATTGCATTGGGTTTGCGTCAGAGATAACAATGGTGGTTCGAAGAAGAATGCAATGATGAAATCACTGGACAACATATACTACTGTGAGCACCAACTTCTCAATGTAGGGATACCAAAGCTCAACACCAACTAATCCCTTAATGAGATAATAAATAACATGCTCATTGTATTGATCGTCAGTCTAGACTAATACCATTCCAATGATGGTGCCAAGTATAGGGTGAAATATTTATTATATTTTGGGGGTTTAAGTAATGGTGTAGATGTGAGAACCTGCTTCAAACAATCAAAATATAATTGGGCTTGTCTATCCCAAATAAAAGGTACACTCTTTTTTAATAACCACATGAAACCTTTGGTAATTTCAACTTAATTGGAAATGAAGCGTCTAAGGAGGTTTGCTTTCCCTTGTAAACTTTGAAGTTGGATTACAGAGTTAGGAGGAGGAAATTCGATGATTGCCTCGACTTTGAGGGGATCAAATATTATCCCATACATGGATACAATAAAACCAATTAAACGACCAGAGTCTACAAAAAAATTCATTTGTGTGGGTTCAAGTGAATGTTGTAATATCGACATCATATGAATATTTAGCGTAGGTGATCTACATGATTGGACCTCTTGGGAGATCGAGCAGGGAGATCATCAAGGTAAGGCTACATAATATGTTTAATGTTATGGAAAACATTGGACATGACCCATTGAAATGTTGCACCAATGTTTTTATTCCCAAAAGGTAACTTTCAATATGCGAAATTTCCCTATGGGAAGATAAAAGAAGTTTTTTGCTGGTCCTCCATAGTAATTTCAATTTGATTATAGACGGAGAAGCCATCCATGAATGAGAAGACTTCAAATTTGGTGAAATCATTGATGATCTGGTCGATGAAGGGGGTAGGGAAATTGTCTTTAGGACATGCCTTATTGAGGTCCGTATAATCAATGCATTCTCAGATGGTGCCTTGTTATTTGTTAAAGGTTACGATGTTGGCCACTCATTCAGTTAGCGGAACGGGGTAAATAAAACCAGCGTTTAGTAATTTTTTCACTTCTGCCTTAATGGATGCATCTTTACATGGATGAACAAGGTGGAGCCATTGTCGATCTGGACATGATCTAGGATGATTTTTAATTTCATGTACAACAATTCGTGGGTCCATACCTGGCATTTCTTGATAGGACTAGGCGAATATGTGAATAAATTATTTAAATAGGGAAGTATAATCTTCAATTTCTTCAAGTGAATAATCTGTGCCTATATGGATATTTTCCATGACCCCAGGTTTAACTAAAATGTTGATCAAAATGGTTTTGGAAATATTTCCTAAATTTCCTTCAGATAAAACAAGGTATGATGTAGAAGGTAAAAGGGATGGATCTTGGATATCAGTTGAAACAAGGGTTTGTATATGGGTTTATTTCTTCTCTCTAAGGGGCAGGAAAGAGGATTGATGATGGAAATCCTCCCAAGTTTTATCTTTTAAAATCATGACTTCCATAATAGATTCGTCTAAAGGAAGGAAAATGTTGAGGAAGTCATGGGATGATGAAATGTTGGTATCCTAGGAGGGAGAGAAAAACAAATCTACTTCCTCATCCAATAGGAGACTAGAAAGAGAATAAAGAGATTCCCTTATTGATTGTATGAAAGAATATTCCATCTCAATTGGTTAGAATGGAATAGTTTCTCCATAAGACTCCATATTAGATGAGTGAAGTATTACCCATGGGTCATTACAACTGAGGGGTGTTCCAACAACGATGAGAATCATATTGATGGAGACGGTTGGAGGTAAATTTGCTGGAGGGAGGGGGAAAGTCCCCATTAATGAGGGGTAGAGGCTGACCTCTATGCTTTCACATCTTGAAGAGTACTCTCCTATGAAAGGGACATTTTTATTAGGGTTTATTCGCACATCTGGGGTACAAATGTCGAGTTGGTCTATAGTAACAATATTCCCTTGATGGGGGAATTTAACAAGTCAAAAGACACTGGACACAACAAAATTAATCACATAAAACTAGGTGTGACCTAAAAGAAAATTGTAGTTAAGTGTGGCATCAATTAACTTGACTTCTACCGAAACATTTTTTCCCACGAGTTCAACGGGTAGTGAGGGGAGAATTCCATGGGGTTTGAAAAAGTGACCATAAAAATATTTTAGGATGGTTTCTGATGTGGTAAGTTGAGGAGAACCAAGAGCTTTCCAACATGTCAAGGACATAATGCAATTTATGGCACCTTCATCAAGCATTGTACGGAAGACATTTTTATTAAGAGATCATAGAGTTATTTATAATGATAATTGTTGTGATAGGAGGGAATCATTGCAACTTGTGTTGAAGGAAATAAAATTAGATTCTATAGGGTCAATTCCACCAATGGATAATAATAAAGATTTACACTACACAGGGAAGGAATGCAATAATTCAAGTGTTGACATGGCATAAGGGGATTGGGCAAGATCTTCTACTTAACTGTAGTGTTGGGCTACCTGAGCATTAGGATTATGCATAGTACGATGAAGTACTCCCTTTGGAGGGCATAAGGCAGGTTTGATAGCTAGCTTCTCTTGTGTGAGAGGGACATTAGGTGGGGTGGATGCGGGGGGATCCTTGGGTAATGAATCATCTTCTATAGAATCATAATTCTGGGATCTAGTAGATATAGCCACAGATTTAACGATCAAGATGTTTACAGACAATGATTCGGGGTTGCCCCTAGGTGGGGGTAGCTATGGTTTCACAACCACTCATTGTTGTTGGGGGGAAAATGATTTTTTAATACTACAGGTGTAGAATAGGATGGGCCTCATTTGAGATATTGATGGATTTTAGCAAGACAAGGACAATCTTTGGTGAAATGATCCTCTTTACAAATCATGCAGGGATATTTGGCCTTTCATTTAGGTTTATCCTCAACATTGTGTTCTTGTGTCTTGGGGCTTGAATGCTCAAAATAGTTTTTATTTTTCTTATTATTGTTACCCTTCTTTTTTCCTCCATATTGCTATGAGTTTTTGGGTGTGGTTGACTGTACCAAATTAACCTCAGAGGTTTGGGAAGGGGGATTTGTTGAAGTGTTGGTGTGGACCAATGAGCTGGGATTGGTATATTTATTTTATTAGTTTCGGTTATGAGTCATATGACTAGATGAATAAGTAGAAACATGATTGATCATACCATCGACATGGGGTTCGAGTGTAGGTTTGGTTGGAACGTTCGACGGTCGAGGAGCATGAGGAATCAAATCATATAATGTGCCCAATTGAGAGTATACTAAGTATAAATATTGGGCTTGATTGATGGATTGTTTCTCGGTGACAACGCATCCCATGGAGACATATTTAGTGATAGGTGGAAAAAGAGACTTGGTAAACCAGTCAGTTAATAGTTGATCTAGGATTGCGGCTTTGATTAATCAATCCCGACATCTCCACTCATGAATGTGATCTGAAATGTGGGTGGAGGTTGATTGGCATAAATAGGTTAAGATCTCGGTATTGGTCTTATAGCGGATGGGTAACCAAGAGTTTGTCAAAAATTCCATAGAAAGGGAATTAAAGTCATAGAAGGAGTTTGACAACTACTCTATATACCATTTGGTTGCAAATCTTGTAAGAGTTCACTGGAAAAGTTGTAATCGGATGGAATTGTCTATCTAGGAGTTCAAAGAACACCATAGGTGGAAAGTCATCACGTGATTGTTTGGATCTTCTCCATGCTTTCCATCGAACTTGGGAATATCATATGGGAGTTTGGAAGGAATGGAGGAAAAAAATGGGAATGTTGTATGGGATCATTAGAAAACCATGAAAGATCAGGAAAATCTAAAGTTTCCAAGAACACGATTTGTTTTTTGACCTACGGAGGTGGGTTGTATGGTCCTCCTCCATAGGGGTGTTGTTCTGGAGGTCCTCCTCCATAATGTGGTCCTCTAGGGGGTCCTCCACCATAGGGTAGTCCTCTAGGGGGTCCTCCATAAGGGCCTCCACCAAAGGGTGGTCCTCCTTCATAAGGTGGTCCTATAAAAGGGCCTCCACCATAGGGTGGCCCTCCTCCACAAGGTGGTCCTAAAGGAGGTCCGCCTCCATAGGGTGATCCCCTAGGGGGTCCTCCCCCATGGGGTTGTTCTCTAGGTGGTCATCCTCCATAGAATGGTCCCCCTCGAAGCTNCCGCCTCCATAGGGTGATCCCCTAGGGGGTCCTCCCCCATGGGGTTGTTCTTTAGGTGGTCATCCTCCATAGAATGGTCCCCCTCGACCATGAGGTGGTCCGCGAGGAGGTCCCCCACCATAGGGCGGTCCTCTAGGGGGTCCTCCTAGTTGAGTACCAATTTTAGGATTGGAGGGTTTTGGAGGTTGGTTCCATACAATATTGGCTATTCTTGGGTAATGGTGGCCATATAGTAGGCAGGTGGTAGAGGGAATAGTCTGGCCCCATGATGGGTTTTTTCCGGTAGTTGGGGGTTTCCCCCCAGTTGATTGGTGCCCCTAGAGAGAATATGGCCCTAAGGTTTGGGGTCACCCCTGAATGGGTGGTTTCCCCCATTCAATTAAATGTTGGCTCCCAATAGTAGGAAATTACCCCATTAAAAAGGATCTGGAATTTGAGGGTTTCCCCCCGACAAGATGTTGGCCAGATGTTTTCCCTGGGTACNNNNTGAGGGTTTCCCCCCGACAAGATGTTGGCCAGATGTTTTCCCTGGGTACAAGGGTTGTCCCCCAGTGAAAAGTTGGCTCATGGATTTTTGTTGGAAAAAACCCATTAGTTGACTTCCTTGGGGAGGTAATCCTCAAATTGAAGGTTGTTTTCCAAAGAGGTTGGGATAGCCTCCTAAGAACAGTGGGGTAAAGAAAGGTTTCCCCCCAGTTAGGGGTGTAGAAGGTTGTGTTCTTGAAGGTGGCGGTATAATGGTGGGGACAACATATGATATGGATGTCAATGTTGATGTTTCGGTTGTGGAAAAATTTGGCTGAGCCGATTGTGGTGTAGAGTAGCTTAGCATCTCTTCCATATTCAACCCTTAGAATAGGTTTTGGTTTATTCCCATTAAAGAATAAAAATTATCTCTAAATCCATATATTTTGGATGTGCCTCTAAGTTTTACAAACACCGGATTGACAATCATTTGCACTCTAATTTGCATCAGTAGATTGGATCCTAACAGAGTGACCTAGAGGGAGGGGTGGGTTTTCACCATGTATTTCTGCCTTTCATCAACCAACTAGGTCCTCAGACGTCTCCCTTGGACTGAGGTTTTCCTCCTCCTAAAGAGAAAGAGGTACCTTATTGGGGTGACAATGATAGGGCTACCTCCGTGTTACGTCAATATAGTCCTACTTGCCTTTAGGATTTGGGAAAATATAGATTGTGTGATAACACACCATAGGTGGAAAGTCATCACGTGATTGTTTGGATCTTCTCCAGGATTTCCATTGAACTTGGGAATATCAGAAGGGATTTTGGTAGGAATGTGGGGCCAGAAAGGGGGATGATGTATGGGATCATTAGTCAAAATTGAAAGATTAGGAAAATATAAAGTTTCCAAAAATGGGAGTTGTTTGTTTACCTTTGGAGGTGGGTTATGTGGTCCTCCTCCATATGGGTGATGTTTTGAAGGTCCTTCTTTGTAAGGTGGTTCGCCAGGGGTTCCTTCGGGGGGTCCTCCTCCATAAGGTGGTCCTCTAGGAGGGCCTTCTCCATAGGGTGGTATCGTAGGGGGTCCTCCCCCATGTGGTGGTCCACTTCCATAAGGTGGCCCCCCTCCATCGTGGGGTGGTCCTTCAGGGGGGTCTTCCAAGAGGTCCTCCACCATAGGGTGGTCCTCCAGGGGGTCCTCCTGGTTGAGTATCAATTGTAGGATTGACAGGTTGTGGAGTTTGGTGCCATACAATATTGGCTATTCTTGATTAAGGGTGGCCATATAGTAGGCTAGTGGTAGAGAGAATAGTCTGACCCCATGATGGGTGTTGTGCGGTAGCTGGGGATTTCCCCCCAATTGATTGGTTCCCCCAGAGTGAATATGGCCCTGAGGTTGGGGGTTTCCCACCAGTGGGTGGTTTCCCCTAGTCAAATAAAGGTTGGCTCCCGATAGTAGGAAATTCCCCTGTTAAAAAGGGTATGGAATTCAAGGGTTTCCCCCCAAAAATATGTTGGCTAGACATTTGTCGTGGGTACATGGGTTGTCCCCTAGTGAAAGGCTGGATCATGGATGCTTGTTGGCCAAAAACCATTGGTTGAATTCCTTGGGGAGTTAATCCTCCCATTGAAGGTTGTTTTCCAAAGAGGTTGGGATCTCCTTTTAAGAATAATGGGGTAAAGAAAGGTTCCCCCCCAGTGGGGGGTGTGGAAGGTTGTGTTCTTGAAGGTGGTAGTACAATGGTGGGGACAACATATGATACATATGCCAATGCTAATGTTTGGTTTGTGGCAAGGTTTGACTGAGACGATTGTGGTGTAGAGTAAATGGGGGAGGAATGGGGGAAAGAAGTTTGAAACATACAAGAGATGCTAGATATGGGGGGATGAGGGGTGTGTGAAGAGGTGTGTGATTGATCTCATTGAAAGAGTTTATAGGAATAGTATATGGTTGTATCTAATCATTGGAGGATGTCATGGGGTTATTCATGGGTTTTCATAGGGTCAGATGGATAAGAAAATTGTGGTGGTGTGATGTAACCTTCAGAGAAATGGAAATGCCAGGCTTCCATGCTCACGACATATTCAAAAGGTACAAGTAGTAGATGAGGGTAATCAATATCTAATTCAGGTTCTCTGGTAGAGTTTACCTGAAGAAGAAGGAGACCAAAAGGGTTAGTAAAGGGTGAATTTGCAGGGAGTAAAAATCCTTCTCGAACGTTATCTGGTTCTGGGCATTCAAACAAAGGGGTAACAACACTTTCGACTTCAGAGTGGCTTTCCTCATGGAAATCCTCTTGAAGGTGGTATTCAAGTGAGTTGGGAGAAAAAAGTTCGTAATGCAGTGGAGGAAAACCTTGCATCCTCGGAGACCTATGCAAGTTTTGATTGGCCAGGATTGAGATATGACAATGATAGTCCTAAAGCCAACTAAATAAAATAAACAATAGACATTAAAAAATATAGGAATCAAACAAACAAACCAAATATTCTTGCCATGAGTGCACTAGTTTGTGATGAAGTCCAACATCATGGGAACATGTGAGAAGGGGTGGGGATAAGTGGGTGGATTAGTTATATTGGATACCTTCTTAACAATATTACACCTTGTTGTAAGCTCCCTGATGGTCTATCTGTGGGTTTCCCTCCAAGGAGCTTGAGTGTGTTTGAACAACGTTTTATCCAGGTACAGAGAAGACTCCCCTTCATCATCACATTATGTAAGATCCATAAATATTATGGAAACTAAGATCACCAACTCATAGTCATCCTCTGTGAAGGTACAGTCGACAAACGGGTCCAACACTATGGGCAGGATATCAAGTTTGAAATTCCCCAAGAGGTCTGATAACAAGAGGACTGGAAAAATATTCATAGGACCCTAAACGGATTTGGGATTCACAAATTTTTGAGACCAAATAGAAACAATTCATTCTCAAGAAAAATCCCCAATATACTATCATTCCACTACTTTTGGTTAAGCCTCAGAGGGGTAATCTTTGTTTCCTAGTCGAACGCAACCTCGTGTGTAGCCCCTGTTTGAGAGGGGGTTCCCGACTATGCCTATACGAAAGTTAGGTTTAATCACTCTTTAATATTCTATGGTTTGTGCTTGTGGTCTTGGAAAATTTACTCACTTATCTTAGTCTAAAGACCCTATACCTAGACTATTGTTGGTGTTCTTAGAAAAGAAAAAAATTACTTCATTTTATTAACGCACATTTGTTTTTAAAGTTGCTCTTAAGTAAAAAGTTTGCGTGGAAGTGAAACTTATGATGTGAAAGGACTTGACTCCAAAAGGATTCAAAGGGATGAAATTTGAACAATTTTCCTTTTAATGAATCCTATTTACAAGAGGGACAAGAGTATCTTTCTTTTTTATTTTTATGGAATAAAACACCCTAATGCATATCGATTCATATGTATTCTTACAAAAGGATAATTTTTTCAATAAAACTCACATAGTGACTTAGGAAATTCCCAACCAAGCATGAATTGTTTCAATGCTATTTTAAAGCACTCTAAAGGAAATGTGTTTTGTTTCTTTTATTTTTTCAAACTACATGAAAATTGAAATAAGAAATTCTTCTTCAGATTTTTCTTTCAATTGAAAATGTTTTGAAATGAATGCAAAAGATGGAAGAAAAAACAAGCATGAAAACTTTAACCACACAAAAATATTTTAAGTCTAAACAATAGTTTGAAAAGTTCTCAAATGATTTGGTAAATGAAAAACATTCAAACTAATGAAAGAGAGAATTGTATAATGAAATGATAGACTTTGCAATAGAAATATTCTCAGGAAGCTATGACTAACCTTCTATTGGAGTGAAAGGATTAAACTAGATGATCTTGTTTGTACCTATCAATCACATGAGATGGCCACATAAAGAAGATAAATTTCATAAATTTAAAAAAAATTGAAGCAAAATCAAGGAGACAAGCCTAATACGGGTATGGAGTGTTGAAGGAGACCCGTCTGAAAGGATCTGGATGAGTTTTTTGAAGGAAAACTCTTAAAAAAAAACATGTTTAAGGGGTTGGTCGCTCCCTGCAGAGGGTGACAGTGTGACAGTGCGACCAAAGAGTATGGTCGCTCTTGATAGACTTGGGAGTAGGGTCGATGGTTGTTGCTACAAAGGAAGAAAACCACGCCCAATAAGGGTTCGGTCACTCTGTGCGCATGGGGAAGTCACTCCCAACACATAGAAAAAAGGAAAATTTAGATCTAGGATGAGATCTATTAGATCCAAGGAAGACATTTCTTCAACTGGACTCGTAAAAGAGTACAACAAAGGATGGAAATTATATCAGGCTATTTTAATGGGTAAATATCTAAGAAAAAAATAACATAAAGAAGGAAGAAAAACACATGAGAGACAATCTCCCCAATATGGTCGCCAATATGTTGTAGGTATTTTACACCCCGCATGAGATGAGCTACCTTAGTTTCTTCCTATACCTAAGACAAGAACATAGTTATGATCAAAGGATGCTTCTAAACTTGATAATATGTTATAAAATACAAATATATCAATTCTCTACCAATGAACACACAAACTTACATGAAAAATCATTTAGATGGAAACATGCAACATATCTTCCATTAATCAAGTAAGCAATCTTACAACTTACAGGTGTAAAATGAAGACATGTCTTTCTTCCAAGCTCCTTGCCCAAGCTTTGCCACCAAAACGCCCGAGTAACTTTGCTAGTTCTTTTCTCCCTTTTTCCTATGAAAATGGATTGGTTCTTATAGGGATTTAAAGATAAGGCCATATGGATAATAGGATAAGATCCTCAAGCTCATAATGGAAGCCTTCTCGAGACTAAACCTTGAGAAATCAGAGTAAGGTCTCATCCATCGCAACCAAGTCCAAAAAATGGAGCTTCTAGGCTCGGTCGTGACCTAAGCACACA
>CBVK0102413454.1:0-23830 GCA_900067695.1 Picea abies | reverse complement strand
TATATATATTAAAAAAAAAATTATCAATTTAAAAAAAAAAATAGAAAATTATTTCATCAACTCAAAAAAACAAAAAATAAAGTACTCTTCATCCCTTAATATCTATTGTTAGAATAATAAGTGTCATTGTTTCACCCTAGACAATGTAGCAATATTGTCACCCAACCATAGGCACAAAGGCCACCCCCAAGCACCTTAACCTTGACAGATAGAATAATTCTGAAAGCAAACCCTAGAACCAATAGCCAACCAAGGTAGAGTACCTCTTTCCAAAGCTAGCGTACCAAGCAAAGAGTCTAAACCATAACCAAGCATAAAGTCCAACCATAACCAAAGACCAAGTCACCACTACAACAACTGCAGATCTCCTCCAGTCATGTGCACCACTTGTCCTTATGCAGTTGTGAGACTGAGTGTGTCAAATGAGCTCTAGCGCCCTCTTATTTATAGTCCTCCAAGTGACCTAACTGGATCGACTTCTACTTCTGGAGGATAATAATTTAATATAAAGTATTATCTTGGGCCGACTTGTCTTCTAAGGTTATTTCCTAACCTTCTAGGGTTTTGCTTGCTTCCCAGAATATTCTAGACTCGTCAAAGGTTACACATAGATTTTAATACCTCTCGCAACTACCGTAATATCAACACTCCCCCCTAGCTAGGGAGGTATTAAAGGCAATGGTATTGAGCACAAACAGACCATTCAACTGGTAGCATCATCATAGCCACATAGGTTATCTCATGATCAAATCACAAGCACCATCATCACTATCGAACTAGATAGTCTTCATGGCAGTCAAAACAATGACATCTAATAGAACACAATTGTGTCTATACATAGTAGTATACAACTACTATCCAGTGGTACACAACCACTCCTAGTAGTACATGGCTACTAACCAGTGACACATAGTCACTACCAGTGGATCACATCCACCACAGTAGCATACAGCTATTGTCCAAAGACACACAATCTCCACAACAATCATATCATCTGATATCAATAATGTCGTGATACGAACTGAGTCTTTTGGGCCACTCTTCCACTCACATCTGTGAGATCTAGAAGAGAATTTGCCCTCAAAAAGTTTAAATATTAACCATGGGTTTTCTAGACTATTCTTCTAAAGCATAGAAGAATAATTGTCCCTGATTTCTAAACCTAGACCATTCAACCTAACTAGGCCATTCTTTCGGCACTAATCATAGTGCAACCTAGAAAGAATGAGTCTGCCCCAGGAAATGATTGTCCCTGATTGTTGAACCTGGACCATTCAACCTAATTGGGCCATTCTTCCAGCACTAATCATAGTGAAACCTAGAGAGAATGAATCTGCCCCGGGGAATGACTGTCCAAACCATTTCCTATGGAAATGACTGTCCTGCGCCAACCTCCTACATCGGACAATTCTTTGAAATTTCTCACAACTATGAACTTTGAAAGAATGACTGCCCGGAGAGGAGGACCATTCTACTTGACCACTTCTCAGAGTAACTTCCAAGGAGAATGAGTGTCCTATACCATTCCCCCACACTGGCCACAAGGGGAATCATTGTCTATGGTACATCATCAATCTGTCGGACCATGATTGTCCGTTCTGGACCATTTTCCAAACTGGAAAATGATTGTCCATCAGAAATATTGGACCGCTTTCCGGACTGGAAAGTGACTACCCAACCTAGACCATTTTCCAAACTGGAAAATGATTGTCCATGTATCAATAACATATCATTGCTCCCTCCCAACCTGGGGATTAATCACTTCCCTTTCCAATAAGGAAGTCATCTCCACAAGTCCATCTTGTCCCTTAAGTACACAAACTTTTCATCTTGGACAAAGGCTTTACCAAAATATTTGGTATCTGCTCATCAATGGAGATATACTGAAGAACCACTTCTCCCCTCTATAATTTATCTCAATGTGCTTCAATTTGTCATGGTGTTGATTTTTCATTAAGCTAGGCTCAAGCATGAATTTCATTTCAATTTTAGCATTTTACTTGAACCATAGACAATTGTAGTTTTTACCATGAACAATTTGTTGCAACAACCAAGATCACAAGAAGAAATACCATACACAAGTACACAACAAGTATCCTGGTAAACCCTTCTCAATAAGGGAAGAAAACCCATCCAATCCTTTGCTATATTCTTCAAGAGAAAGACCTCCCACACCATAAACCTAGCACACAAAAGGGTGCTCAAAAAACCTAGAAAGATAGCGCCCAAGAGAGGTGTTCACTTTAGCCCAAGAACAAGTACTTGCTGAAATTTCCAAACTCAAACTTGTGTTGTGTTTCCTCAATGGGGAAATTACCTTTATTTATATTAGACTGGTCATATCAAAAGTAGTGTCTATTGGCACAACAGGTCCAACCTCAATAACTCAAAATATAATTAATAATTACCATATTAATTATCTTTTGCATTAATTATCTGTCATTTTATGGTGGGGACGACCTGTACCCTTTACATCACAAATAGGGTTACATGTACGTCTGACTCTTGGAAAATATAGCAAGGGATCTCATACACCCACTAGTGCTCATCCACTAGGGGCACGTCCATCTGTGTTGAGCCACAGGGACGTCCAAGTCTTTGTCTCATTGTGTCTCATAGGAGAATCATCAGAATACACACTCACTAGTGCTTAGCCATTAGGATCACATCCACCTGTGCTCAGCCATAGGAACGTCCTACTCAGCAGATCATTGTCTCACTGCGTCTCATAAGAGAATCATCTAGAGTATCACATCATCTCAACTCTATGCACGGAGGATAGAAACACATAGTTTCATCTTTGTCTCAAAGAGAACGACACACCCAACTCATGGGCTTCCTCACCCCGCACAGGGGCACACAGTGTTCCATCTCCGTCTCAGAGAGGAACCACACAACCATCTCATGGGCACACCCAACTCATGGGCTTCCTCACCCCACATAGGGTCACACAACGTTCCTTCTCTATCTCAAAGAGGAACAACACACCCATCTCATGGGCACACCCAAATCATGGGCTCTCTCTCTTAGGTTGACTCACTTAGTTTGTGTCCTGGAGTATGTCTCACGCAACTGTAATCATCAACACTCCCTCTCAGCTAGGGAGGCATTCTCCACCAGGCCAAGTCTCACATGGAAGTACTCGAACTTCATCTTGGAAAGCGGTTTGGTGAATATGTTTGCAATCTACTCATGGGTAGGAAGGTACTGCATGTGTATTTTTTTTCCTCTGCACCATGTCTCTGATATAGTGATATTCTATCTCAATGTGTTTCGATCTATCATGAAACATAGGGTTCTCGGAGAGCTTCACATAGCTCTGGTTATCACAATGAATAGTAGTAGGATCCATCTCATGATCGAATAAATCTCTCAGAAGTTTGTGAAACCACACTGCTTCGCAGACTGTCACACTCAATGCTATGTACTTTGACTCTGCAGTACTCAATGCCATAGAGCTTTGTTTCCTATTGCACCAGGAAACCATGGCAGACCCTAAAGTAAAGAAACAACCGAAGGTTCTCTTCCAGTCCACTACGCTCCCTACCCAATCTGCATCGGCATTCCCTGCAAGCTCAAGTCTACACTGGAGGCATATCCCAAACCATATCCAACTATGCCTCGTAGGTATCTCAATACATGTTTCACTGCTATCCAATGAGTTTGTCTCAGTTGACTCATGAACTAGCTAAGCACATTCACTGCATAGCATATATCAGGTCTGGTGTTAGCCAGATACATCAGTGATCCAATCAGTTGTCTATACAAGTGTGGATCAATCTTGCTTGAATTAGCATCATTCATCTTCTTCAAATCCATCACCATTGGTGTAGGCATGGATTTCCATTCTGCCATACTGAACTTTTTCAATATCTCCACTGTATATTTTCCTTAACTCAGAAAAATATCACCTGTCCTCTTGCATACTTCTAGTCCCAATAAGTAGTGCATCAAGCCTAAATCCTTCATCTCAAATTTAGCAGTCAATGTTTGTTTGCATTCAGCAGTGAGTCTCTCTGAACCAGTGACAAAAAATTCATTCACATATAGGACCAATATTAAGCACTCGTTGCCAACAATGTGATAATATAGCTTTGGATCAGCAACACTCTTATTGAAGCCTAAACTCATCAAGAATCCATCCATTTTCTCATACCAAGCACGAGGTGATTTCTTTAGTCCATACAGGGCTTTCTTCAACCTACACACATGAGATTTTTCATTGTGTATAACGAATCCTTCTGGCTGCTCAATATAAACTTATTTCTCAAAAGTAACATCTCTGCTTATCTCAATCTGTCTCTGATCATGAATGTAGATCTGATATGCCTTCAAAGATTCAATGTATCCCACAAATGTACCATTTCTCCCTAAAGGGTCTAGCTTGGATCTCTTCTCTTTGGGTACATGAAAATATACCGGGCACCCAAATATCCTGAAGTGTCCAATCTCACGCTTCACTCCAGAGATAGCTTCTTCTAGAGTTATGTTCTTCAAGATCTGATGAGGACTCATGTTCTGAACATATATTGTTGGCATACATGCTTCTTCCCATAGAGTCATAGGTAGAATCTGATCATGTATCATTTCTTTGGTTGCCTCGATGATAGTTCTGTTCTTCCTCTCTACAAACCCAGTTTGCTCGAGGTTGTAAGGAACTGTGAACTCCCTCTTGATCCTTGCTTCAATACAGAAATTTTTTAAATCATTGGAGATTTATTCTCCTCCATTATCTGATCTTAGTACCTTGATATTTCTTCCGGTCAGGTTCTCAACCTAAACTTTGAATTCTTGAAATTTTGCAAGGATTCCATCCTTGTTCTTCAAGAAGTAAATCCAAGTTTTCCGAGAGTGATCATCTATGAAGAGTACATAGTAAAAATACCCATTCAAGGAGGTAACAGTCATTGGCCCACACACATCTGAATGTATCAAGTACAATATTTCCTTGGATCTATTATCACTGCTCAAGAAGGACCCTTTAACATTCTTGCCAAGAGAACAACCTTTGCAAACACATTTATGTTGAATCTGTATCTCTGGAAGGCCTGTTACCATTTTCCCTAGAGTTGGGAGAACTCTATAATTAATGTGAGCAAGTCTCTTATGTCATAGCTCACTCAAGCCGATAGTGTCATGTAACAGGGCCTGGACTGGTCTGATGGTTAATCTATATAAGTTTCTTTCTCAAACACCAGTTACTTTAGCAAAAATTATATGTGAGTCTTTGTGCCATGCAAGACCTATTCCTTTTGAAAAGGTAACCTTGTAGCCTTTGTCTTCCAAGGAAGAAATGGAGACAAGGTTCCTCTTCATCCCAGGTACATATAGTACTTCACTTAGTTGAAGTTTCATATCAGAATCTAGTTGGAAGGTAGAAGTTCCAACCCCTTTCACATTACATCTGGCATCGTCTCCAAGGACAACATGTAGATTTGTATATTTCTCAACAAAATTAGTCAGGTGATCTCTACAACCGATCATGTTCCTGGAGGCACCACTGTCAATTAACCAAGTATTATCATTGGTAGGGACCATACATGAGAGTGTTGAGATGTTGATGTATTCATCTCTTTGAAGTCTTGGCTTCCAGGAATTGAGTTTGCTTCATCCACTAAGCTTATCTTCCATCATAGTTATGTTCATCATATTTTATTTTTATTTTTTTGGATTTTTCACAAACCCTTGTCAACTGGGCTAGAAAACCTAATGGCTAGACTAGGCTAGAAATTTTAGGTTTTGTTGGGCTTATGACTGCCAACATTAAGCCTTGAAAGAGAGAAGAACATTGTGAAGATTTATGTTCCTATCAAGCTTGCCTACTGGGTCTGTCTTTGACCACAGTTAGGCTCTAAGTTTCAACTGTTATGTAAAGTATATGTTGTTGTTTTAGGATAGAAAATAGTCCAAGAACTTCTTGTTGTTTTGTTATGGTTGTATTTGCAATTTTAGGTTATCTAGCATGTAGTTTTAGTAACCAGAAGTTAGCACATGCATACTAAAATAAATACAACATGCCTAAAGATATTTACAGCTAAAAATAAGCAAATCTAAGATACTAACACATGCATTTGTGTACACGGGTATTTTTTGTCAACATGACCCTGGATAAAACCCCCCCAAAGAAAACCAGTTTGGAATATATGTCTATATATGAGGAAAGTAGAAGGTGGAATACAACAAGTACAAAATATAGAGGAACTTGATACAATAGCAGCTCGTTCTGAGCTTAAACACAAGTCCAAAACCTCCAGGTGCACCCCACATACAAGCTGCAAAAACCACTGAAACTACTCCATAAGCTAACTGTGAGCTCAGATCTGAAAACCCCTCCATAGGAATGAAGCTCTATTGGATGGCCTCCCTCTGCAACTGATCTCACTGTAATCAGATGGCTAGAAGTCCTCCCTACAACTGATGCACCCTCTCTGACAAGTACGCCCTCCACAGATGTGAAACCTATCCACTAAATAAACCAAGCTAAATGTTGATAGCCTCCCTCCATGAAAGCTAACGCCCAAGCTCAAGCAACCTCATGCAACAAACCTCACCCTCATCCTCCAAGTCTTCCTCTCACAATGAAAAAATGAAGAATGATCCTCTCCTTCACCCTTTGCGCCCCTCTTGAACATGCATAAGGAAACCTAAGATATGAATGGTGGAGATCATCTCATCTCCCATCTAATCAATGGTTGAGATCTCCCCAAAAATATATAATTCAATAACCCACTTTGGGTTAAGTTTCCTAAGTTCACTTTATGTCTCTAATTCATCCACTTTGTGAATTAATAGTCATTTTAGGCATAAATGACTAAATTTCACTTTTGACTTAGAACTCCTAAGTCAAAGTGAAATTAGAAAAAAGTACAAGGTACAAAGCGTATAGTCTATCCCACATGTGCTAAGGAGAGCACAAACACATGGGGAACACCTCCCAAGGTACAAAACTCCACACTCCCTCTTACCGAGGAAGGTGTTCCTCACCAAGCCCATCTTGTCTCTGAAGTAGACATGTTTACCTCGTGGCATGTAATGTTCCTGACTCGGCTAGTCTAGGAAACACTGCTAATGTGTGTGTAGGATCAATGGTTTACAACATATAAATAATCATATAAATAATAAATGTGACAAAGGACTGCAAAGTTTGTATTATGATATCTCTGTGGATTACAAAATGGTCGAATGCAACTGAATAAATTGACAATACTCGACTAGATCAACAAACAAAGGATCTTACCTGGAATACAAATAAGAAACTAAAAGATAATACCTGGAATATGGGAGCACTGCGGAATCAATGGATTCGATGGGACTATGGCAGCTCTGACGGTAACTGTTGTAAGTCTGGAAAGTTCGCCTTGGGAGATATACTTCTCGGAATGGCCTGGAAACTGTCCCAAATGATGTGCCCTGCTCTAGTACTCAGTATTGGTATCTGTCAGACCCCTCTGCTAATGAATCTAGACCCTGGATGGATACCCCTAGGAGAATGCGCCCCTCTTCTTCTGGAAAAATGCATCCTAGTGATTCCACCATCGGAATCGGATGAGATATGTCTCAAAACTACCGCCTTGGTCTATTGGGAAATGGGTCAAAAGGGTTTCCTTGAATCTGGTCTGATGCTCGCTCTGGAACCCAAAATGTGCCCGCCAAAAGTGTCACACGTCCAAGTCTGGAAAATGCATCCCAGTTGATTCCTTCGTCAGAATATGATGAGGAACTAGGAAAAAGATGTGCCTTTCCCTCCTCTCAAATGGGTTGGAGGGAAATCTCGAAATTCTCTCTAGATGGGATAAGTCGACTAAAAACCCTCTCAGGAGTTGTGCCCTCACTCTAGATGAATGTGCCCTTACTATTGAACACTGTGTAACTGTTGCTGAAGAATGATGGAAGACCTGAATGATCTTCCCGGTGACTAGGGTGTGTCTCTAAACAACGAAATCAGCCACTGGTGTCTTCCTCCTGGAATCCACTGAACTATGTCTCCTAAGATGCACCTCTTCTCCTCAATGACAAGTCATAATCTACATAATCATGAATTAGGTCGTTGACCCTTCCTTTATATCTTTCCAAAACCCTAAATCATGTTGAAACCCTAATTCATTGTTGACTTCCAAAACCCTAAATCACTGTTGAAACCCTAATTCACTGTTGACTTTTATTTTTAGCTCATAATGACTTAAAAGTTATTTTAACCCTTTTTACCTCAATGTCACTTTCTGGATATAACACATGTGACTGGAGTGACCTCTAGTAACCATGTTTTACCCCTCTTTGGCCCTGGCTATAGTCTAATAGGGTGGTTTAGACCATTAATCCTCCTCTCTGGAGCTCCTATTTGGAAAGGGACATTACAGTCCTCCCCTCCTGAAATTGCTTGTCCTCAAGCAATACCAGTCCAGGGTGCTGCAACACCTGCTCGCTCTCCCAAGTAGCATCCTCTACTGGAAGCCCTCTCCATCTGATCAAGCACTCTCTGATGACCCTGCTCCTCAGTTTTCACTCCCGAAACTTCAAAACCTCCTCCAGAACTAACTCCAACTATCCCTCCTCATCCAACGGGGGAAGCTCCTCTTATGTGCTAATGAATTGTCCCAATGCCTTTTTTAGGCAAGACATGTGGAACATGTTATGAATATTGCTCCCCTCTCAAAGCTCTAGCTTGTAAGAAACCTCACCTACTCGGCGCATGATCTTATAAGGACCATAAAATCTAGGCTTGAGCTTCTCGGGCCCCACTCTTCTTCAGAGATGACTGTCTATAGGGTTGGAGTATCAAAAAAAACAAATCTCCAACCTCAAAGCTATGCTCTATCCTATGCATGTCCGCACTTATCTTCTATCGATTTTGCGTCGTCTACAAGTTCTCTTTCAACAACTTGAGAATATCCTGACTCTCTATGATCCAATCCTTGGCCTAGGGAGCTCTTCTCTCCCCAAAGACCAAGTCTACCAAAGTGGGAGCATCATATTCGTACAATGCTCGGAAGGGTGTCATACCAATGGACATGTGGAAGGTGGTGTTGTAGAAATGTTCTCCTAAATGTAACCACTTTACCCACATTCTTTGTTGTCCTCCTACATAGTTCCTCAAATACCATTCAACCCACTTGTTGATAATCTTGGTCTGCCCATCTGTCTGAGGGTGATAGTTGGTGCTAGGTGTCAACTCTGTCCCCACCAACCGAAACAACTCTCTCCAAAATGTCCCTATGAACCGACTGTCTCTATCACTGACAATGTTCTTCGGCAACCCATGAAGTCTTAAGACCTCCCTGAAGAAGAGCTCGGCTACCTAAACTGCATTGTACTCTGTCGGTATAGCATAGAAGTGAGCAAACTTGGTCAATCTGTCGACCAATACATAGATACAGTCCTTACCCTGGACCTTGGGTAGACCTGTGATGAAGTCCATAGATATACTCTCCCATTTCTGCTCTGGAATGGGGAGTGGATGAAGTAGCCCTACTCGAAGATCATGCTCTGACTTGTTCTGTTGGCAAGTCACACACTCACTGACGTGTCTCATAATGTCATGTTTGAGGCCCTTCCATGAGAACCTATCTCTGATCTCTCTATAGGTTTTGAAAAACCCATGATGGCCTGCTAGAGGTTAATCATGATCTTCTTCTTGAGCCTTGAATCTGGCACCAAGAAGACTCTATCCTTGTAAAATATGACATCATCAATGACCCTATACCGGTCATCCTGTATCTACCCATCCATCACCTAAGAAGCGAACTTGTTCTTGGAATATTCCATTAACAAGTGGGATTTCCAATCTGCTGAAATCTCCATCAAAGAACATGTTGCAGGTCTCCTCGATAGTGCATCGGCCACAATTTTCTTCTTCCCCTTGACATACTCTATGTCAAAGTTGAATGCATGTACCTTCGTCACCCATTTCTGTTGGCACTCACTGAGGTCCTTCTACTCAAGGAAATACTTCAAACTATTGTGATCGGTCTTGACCACGAATTTGCTGCCCACTAGATATTGTCTAAACTTGGTCAAGGCATGCATGATTGCCAACATTTCCTTTTCATAAATGGAGTACAACCTCTCAAGTTGACTAAGCTTCCGGCTCTTAAATACAATGGGGTGTCCTCCATGCATCAAAATTGCATCGATCCCTTCGTCGAATGCGTCACACTCTAGTACAAATTGCAAGGTGAAGTTTGGTAGTGCCAACACTGGACAAGTGCCCATGAATTCCTTCATGTGAAATTGCAAGGTGAAGTTTGGTAGTGCCATCACTGGACAAGTGCCCATGAATTCCTTCATGTGATCAAAGGCTTCCTGTGATTTCTCGGTTCATATGAAGGCCCCATGCTTGGTAAGATCTGTCAGCAGTGCTCCAAGCTGAAAAAAACCCCAAACGAACCGCCTATAATAGTTTCACAACCCGAAGAATCTCCTCAATTCTGTCATGTTCTTAGGTGTCAACCAATAAAGAATGGCCCTGATCTTCTCTTGGTGCACCTGTACCCCCTGTGCACCGATGATGTGGCTTAAGTAAAGCAGCTCTGTCATACCAAACTCGCACTTGGATTGTTTGGCATATAATGATTGTGCCTCCATGATGCTCAATACCTCATCCAAGTGCCTCATATTCTCTTGCCATGACCAGCTATAGATCAAGATGTCATCAAAGAAAACCAAGACTGATTTCCTTAACTGATCCCTGAATATGTGGTGCATGCAAGAATGGAATGTAGCGGGTGCATTGGTTAGCCCAAATGGCATAACTAGGAACTCGAAGTGTCCAAAATGACATTGAAATGTCGTCTTCTCTATGTCCTACTCTCAGATGTTGATCATATGATATCCAGAGCATAGATCAATTTTTGAGAAGAAACCCGCCCCATGCAGTTCATCCATCAACTTGTCAATGCATGGGATAGGGTACCGGTTCCTGATGGTTTTCTTATTCAAGGCTCGGTAATCAATGCACATCCTCGTGGTGCCATCCTTCTTCAGAACTAAGACAACTGAAGAAGCAAATGGGCTAGTGCTCGGTCTAATGTGTCCCATCGCCAACAATTCCTTGATTGCCTTCTCTATCTCATCCTTGAACCTCCTAGGATGACGATAGGTGGGGGTGATCATAGGTTTGGCCCCCTCCTCCAACTCAATGATGTGCTCAAACCCCCTGTCAGGTGGTCTCCCTAGTGGAATTGCCTCAAAGACCTGCTAATGTCATCCCAATAAATTCTTGATCTTTGTATCGTACTATTGTCGACCTTTTGAATCCTTCTGAGTAGTGATCAAGAATTATATGACATATGCTTCCTACCCATGTCTGAATATCCTCTCCATCCTCTTGGTTGAAACTGTCCTTGGTGCTCCTGTCGACATACCTCTTAGAACAACCTTCTTCCCATCCTGATCTCTGAATCCCATTTCCAAGGTTTGGTAGTTGGTAGTGATTTTTCCCAAGGTAATCATCCACTGAACTCCTAACACCACATCTTTGTGTGATAGGTCAACCACATAAAATGTGTCTCTCACTGTGTAGTTGCCTAACTTCATCTCTAAGTTTGGAACTCTAACTAGACACTTCACTGTGTGGCCATCTACTACCGCAACATCAAACCCCTCAAACTCCTTTGTCTGAAGTACTCATCTCGATACTAGTGAAGCATCGATGAAGTTGTGGGTGGCCCCACCATCTATCAGGGCGATTGTCCATTTCCCCTAAATAATCCCTCGGATAAGGAGGGTATCATACCTAGGAACACCAGAAAGGGTCTCTATGACTCCTCCTTTTGTTGGTTTCCTTCTGTTAGCCTGCTCTGGCGGTTGTGGGACTACTAGAGGATGGGCTCATGCCGGTGTCAATGGTCTACAGGGAGGTTGCTGCTGACTCATCCTCTAAACTAGTGGATCCACTATTCTACTCCTCCTCCTCACTGTCCATATTGTTTGTTGCTACCTCAATATAATGAATCTCTCCCTTGCCCATGCACCTATGGCCTGGGACCCAAGGATCTCTGCAGCTGAAGCAAAGCTTCTTCCTCATAATCTCTCGCCTAGTCTCATCATCCAACTTCTCCTTGCCCTTCCATTCTCTCTAGAATGGACTCCTGTCTCAATCCCTCTGGGGCACAAATGGTTTGGAGAAAGTTTTATTCTTTGGCACTAAGTCTGCCAGATATCGAGTGCGAAGGATGGCATCCTGCAAAGTGGGAGGCATGTATGCCTTCACCCATCCTCTCAAAGGCTATGTGAGTCCTTCTATGAATAGCATGATTAGCCTGGGCTCTGATATATCTGTCACTACCACAGCTACCCACTGAAACTCTATGATGAACGCCTATGCTATGTCAGTTTGTCTCAACTGGGCTAGATCCATGAAGTGTATCTCAAGATCCTTCCTGTCAAACATGTCCATGAGCCTATCTGTAAACTTCCTATAGGAGGTGATGCGATTGTGACCCAATGTCACCAATCCATGATACCACCACTCCTGTGCCTCACCCTCCAAGTGTAAGGTCGTGAAACTGATGGCCTATGTCTCGGTCATATGGTTGAGCTTGTAATACGTGTCTAGCTTATGTACCCAAGCTCTGGCAGTGTATTTGGACGATCTATCGAAAGAAGGGATGGTGATTTCCCAAATTTTTGGATGAAATCGAGGTTATGCCCCTGTTTTTGTTGTGGTCCTCCCCTCTGTGGCTCTCTGGGGTGGTTCCTGAGTCTGAGTCCACAATACTCGACTAAGGTCATGTCCTGATGGAAGTCATGACCCAATGCTGTGTACTCCCTCCTATACTCTGCAATGTCATCTGCATGAGTGGGTGGCCTCTGTGCTATCGGTGGCGATGGCGCTACCGGGGGTGCCCTCTAGAAACTGGGAAACAAGGGTCTAGGAATCCTACTCACATAGGTGTATGTGAGAGATGGTGACTAGGGTCTACTGCCTGCTCCTAAGCTCCCCTGTGCTGCATGCGAGACTTGTGTGTCTGGGGTGCCCACTCTATCCAATCTATCAACCACCTGTGTCAAGGACTGAGATATGGTCCATTGACTAGCTAACATATCATTGATAACCTGCATGAAAGTTGTCTCTGGATCTACAGGGGCCTTTCCACTTCCCTCTGGTATATCATATCTATCTCCTAGCATCCTCTCTACCTCACGTTCAACCTCACACTCTTCCCTTCTCTCTGCTTCTTTGTGTGCATCTTCCTCTTCCTCTGAGCTAGGAGGAAAAGGGGGGAAATCAGGCCTATGCCTTCTTTCCTTATGCCTGTTGTAAGTGACATATTTGTCACCTATGTGTTCATGACCCTTTGGGTCTTCTGATGCACTCATTGTCTTTAGTCACAGGCTAGCATGACTAAAGCTTTGATACCACTGTAATGTTCATGACTTGGCTAGTCTAGGAAACACTGCTAATGTGTGTGTAGAATCAATGGCTTACAACATATAAATAATCATACAAATAATAAATGTGACAAAGGACTGCAAAGTTTGTATCATGATATCTTTGTGGATTACAAAATGGTCGAATGTAGCTGAATAAACTGACAATACTCAACTAGATCAACAGACAAAGGATCTTAGGTGGAATACAAATAAGCAACTAAAAGATAATACCCGAAATATGGGAGCACTGTAGAATCAATGGATGAGATGGGACTAATAATGGCAGCTCTGACAGTAACTGTTGGAAGTCTCAAAAGTTCACCCTGGGAGCTATACTTCTCGGAATGGCCTGGAAATTGTCCCAAATGATGCGCCCTGCTCTATTCCTCGGTACTGGTATCTGTTGGACCCCTCTACTGATGAATCTGTACCCTGGATGGATACCCCTGGGGGAATGCACCCCTCTTCTTCTAGAAAAATGAGTCCTAGTGATTCCACCGTCGGAATCAGATGAGATATGTCTCAAAATGACTACCTTGGTCTACTAGGAAATGGGTCAGAAGGGTTTCCTTGAATCTGGTCTGATGCTCGCTCTGGAACCCCAAATGTGCCCACCAAAAGTGGCACACGTCCAAGTCTGGAAAATGCGTCCCAGTTGATTCCTCTGTCAGAATCTGATGAGGAACTAGGAAAAATATGTGTCTTGCCCTCATCTCAAATGGGTCGAAGGGAAATCTCAGAATTCTCCCTGGATGGGATAAGTCGACTAAAACCAATCTCAGAAGTTGTGCCCTCACTCTGGATGAATGCACCCTTGCTACTAAACATTGTGTAACTTCTGTTGAAGAATGATGGAAGACCTGAATGATCTTCTCGATGACTAGGGTGTGTCTCTCAACACTGAAATCATCCACTGGTGTCTTCCTCTTGGAATCCACTGAACTATCTCTCCTGAGATGCACCTCTTCTCCTCAATGACAAGTCATAATCTGCATAATCATGAATTAGGTCGTTGACCCTTCCTTTATAGATTTCCAAAACCCTATCATGTTGAAACCCTAATTCATTGTTGACTTCCAAAACCCTAAATCACTACTGAAACCCTAATTCATTGTTGACTTCTATTTTTAGCTCATAATGACTTAAAATCGCTTTTAACCCTTTTTAGCTCAATGCCAATTTTCGAATATAACACCTGTGACTGGAGTGACCTCTAGTAACCATGTTTTACCCCTCTTTGGCCCTTGATATAGTCTAATGGGGCGGTTTAGACCATTAAGCATCCTCTCTGGAGCTCCTATTTGGAAAGGGACATTACATGGCAGGGCCTTGGTGAGAATATCTGCAACCTGGTCATCTGTCGATACATATTGAAACTGCACTGCCCCTCTCTGAACCCAGTCACGAATAAAGTGGTACCTGATCTCAATATGCTTTGACCAGTCATGAAACACTGGATTCTCAAAGACTTTTATGCAACTCTGATTATCACAGTGAATGACGGTCGGTGGCATCTCCTGACTAAACAAACCAACCAGCATCTTATGAAGCCAAATGGCCTCGCAACTGGCCTAACTGGAAGCCATATACTCTGCCTCGGCCGAACTCAAAGCAACTGACTTCTACTTCTGGCTGAACCAGGAAACAAGTCTTGACCCCAAACTGAAGCAACACCCTGAGGTGCTTTTCCTGTCAGCAACACATCCTGCCCAGTCTAAATCTGTGTAGCCAACAAAACTAACTTGATCTCCTCTGACATAGTCTAGGCCATAGTCAATTGTCCCAACAATATATCTCAAGACCTGTTTTTCCCCAACCATGTGAACACTCCTTGGCTCAACCGTGTACTGACTGAGAGTGTTCACGGAAAAACATATATCTGGTCTGGTGTTAACCAAATACATGAGTGAACCGATCAACTGCCTGTAAATTGTGGCATCCACCAACTGGCTATCTGAAGCACTAAGATTCTTTCAGTTGGTGTTCATAGGTGTATACATGGGTCTGAAATCCTCCATCTGAAATCTGCTCAAAATATCTGTTTCATACTTCCCCTACCCGAGAAATATGTGACCCTCCTCCTACCATACCTCCATACCCACAAAATAGTACATCAATCTGATATCACTCATCTCAAACTATGATGCAAGTCCCAGCTTGCACTCAACTATGAGATCCTCGGCTCCAATAATGAACAAATCATCCACAAAAAAAATGAGAATGAGCGTGTCCTCACCCCTAATGATGAAATAGAGGTTTGGATTGGCATCTCTCTTCTCAAAGCACATCCAAACCAAATAAGTATCAATGTGTGAATATGAAGCTCGAGGAGCTTGCTTCATACCATATAGTTCCTTACTCATAAGACACACGTGATTCTACCTGTCACTCACCTCAAACCCCTATGGCTGCTCTATGTACACCTCCTCCTCAATAAAGCCATTTAGAAATGCGGTCTTCGCATCCATCTGGTGAATGCTCCAACCCATCTCTGCTGCTATGGAAATGATAGTCCTGATAAAAGTGTATCTCGCAATTGGTGCAAAACTCTCATCATAATCGGCTCCCTCAATCTGTGAGAAGCCTCGTGCCACAAAACGGGCCTTGTGTTTCTTAATGCTACCATCTGCAGCCATCTTGGTCTTGTACAACCATCTGGAAGTCACAACTAACTTCCCCACTGGCTTCGAAACCACATCCCATACATCATTGCACACAATGGATTCATACTCCTCTACCATGGCCTCTCTCCAGACCTGATGGTCCACTGCCTGTGCAAAAGTTTATGGCTCAGTATCCCTGATACTCGTCACTAGTGCCAAATATGCTCCAAATCTGACTAGTGGCATGCTTTCTCTAATCTAGTTCTTGGGCTCCCCTACATTCTCCCTGGCCTCCTTCAGGGTCTCCTAAAACTATCTAGGTCTCCTATTGCCTGAAGTGGTCAACGGAGAAGTAAGGTCTCTATGCCCAAGAGTGATTGCCTCAGGACTCGTCTCAACACTCTGAGATCCTAAAGTATGTTCTCCCTCTGAAGTTTGTGCCCCATCTAACTGAACATGCTCTGAATGTGACCCTGAAGCTATGCATGGTGACCCTGTCATCCCTGATACTGGTGTACTCAAAATTTGAGGTCGTGCTCCCTCTAAGACTACAATCGGCAACACTACATCATCCTCAAATCCAACTCTCGACTCAAGAGATCTCTAAAAATCCCTATCCTCCTCAAGTCTAACATCTATGCTCACCACCACTTTCCTAAGTGGAGGAATGTAGATGTGACAGGCTTTGGACACCTCTAAGTATCCAACTAGAATCCCCTATTGGGCTATGGGGTCTAGCTTTGTCCTCCTCTCCGAGGGGACATGAGATAAAGTCAAGCACCCAAAGATCTGGATGTGCTCAACATAGGGCCTCCTACCAGTGAAGGCCTCCTCAGGAGTCATCTTCCCCAATATCCCGTGGGTGCTCCTATTCTGTAGGAAAACTTCAGTAGAACATACCTCTACCCAGATGTACAAAGGCAAACTCTGATCATGCAACATGGATCTCATTGCACCGGTAATGGCCTGGTTCTTCCTCTCAGAAACCTCATTTTGTTGGGGGTTGTAGGGCACGGTCATCTATCTTCTTATGCCATGTTGGGCACAAAATTCTACAAACTATCTCGAGGAATGCTCTTCCCTGATATCCGACCGCAAGAATTTGATCCTCTTTCCCAATTGGTTCTCCACAAGAGCTCTGAACTCTTGGAACCGTGTGAAGACCTCACTTTTGGCCTTCAGGAAATAGATCCAAGTCTTCCTCGAGTAGTCATCAATAAATGTGAGATAGTACTCACAACCACTCAAGGACCTCCGAGTCATGGGCCCACACATGCCCATGTGTACTAAATCCAGTATCCCAGTTGACCCGGTGTCACTGCTAGGGAATGATGCCTTGGTAAAATTACCAAGTGCACACCCTCTGAAAATATCCTGATGCTCAATATTGATCGGTGGCACTTCGGTCACAACCTCTCTCAGTCCTCCAAGAGATTCATGATGTAGGTGGGCCATTCTATGATGCCATAACTCACATAATTGTCTGTTGTTGGCGCTATTCGTTGTCAATGCATGAAGTGGCTGAAAACAAAATCTGAGTAGTTTCCCATCCCTCACTCCAATCACCTATCCTAAGGCAAGTGATGACCCCCAAGGATGAATGAGAACCTCGGTGCCTCTGAATGTCACCTCGAGACCTCTATCCTAGAGGGTGGAAACTGAAATCAAATTATTCTTCAGCCCAGGGACATAAAGAATGTCTGTGAACTATATAGGTGGCAAGCTATCTCTCTGAAAGGTAACTATGCCAATCCTAGCAACTCTGACCAATGTGTCATCTCAGAGAGAAATCTTTATCCTGACCTTGGTGTCTCTGAGATCAGTGATGTTCTCTTGAACTCTAGTCATATGGCTCTAAGCCCCATTGTCAATATACCATATATTGGGTTCTGTCTCAATTGAAGTGCAACATATGAGGAAAGCACACTCTCTCTAAAACTGTGTCTGAAAATATGTCTGATCTATTGTATTTGTCGTACCACCCTTCTTCTTATTCATGTTCGAACAGTGTCCAGCATAGTGCCCAAACTTCTTACAAATAAAGCACTTCACTTTGCTAATATCTCTCCTCTGACCACTACCCTGACCACTGCAACTCTCTCCTCCACTCCCCTGTGGTGGGGCCCTAGACTTGGGACCCTGCCGGCCCCCATGGCCAGCCTTCTTCTTGCCCTTTGTCCAAAGACAAATATCCTCCTCACACTAACCAATTTGTTACTGTTGTTGTTGTCGCTATCCAGAAGCCTCGGCTACAAGCCTAATCTCCTCCTAGACGAAGTCATCCCACATCCTCTCCCATGTAGGCATGACCTCCCTGGAAATAATGTCTCGTTAAAATGGACCCCATGGTTTGGTGAAGCTATTCATAGCTTGCCTCACCAAAGATTTAGGGTTCACAATCTCTCAGACGATTGTCAGCTCATCTCTGATCTAAGTGTAGCGACCAAGGAATGAAGTTACCGACTCATCCTTGAGCATGCGAATGCCCCTGAGTTGGTCATGAAGAACCATGATACGGTTCTCATTGGATCTCTCATACAACTTGCAAAGAGATGCTCACATCTCGAATGCACAAGTATTCCCTATCAAATGGGGTATGATATGGTCACGAACTGTGTCACAAATGGTCCTCTTTGCCTTGTTGCTCCTTTTCTTGAACTATTCCACCAAGATGGGAGCAGTGAAAGGAATGGGGGGAATAGCTACCTTGACTATGTCCCATAGCTCAAGGTCCTCTAAGACGAAGACCATCCTTGCCTTCTAAGGTGACCAATTTCTAGCCCCTGCTAGCTTGTCCTCAACTCACATCTAAGATGCTGACATGTCTGCCAAACTACACTCCCAACTGATGCTCACACTGCCAAGGAAAACACTACCTCACTCCTGTCAACACAGGTGTGAAAAGAGACAAGTGTAATTTGACCTCACTCCTAACAAAATAGGTGTGAAAAGAGGTCAAGTCAAATCAGCCTCACTCCTACTGTGTAGGTGTGAAAAGAGACTGATGACAAGTGCCAAAACTGCTCAACTGTCCTCTACAAAAATTTTCCCTCTAACAACCACTGAATGAGTCAATGGTTGTCCACAAAATTCTGCCAAGAAGATGTATATGGTAGCCAAAAAAATGTTGTCACAACTGCTCAAAATTTCAGCCACCTCAGTTCTGATACCATGAAGATTTTCGGTCCTATCAAGCTTGCCTACTGGGTTTGTCTTTGACCACAGTTAGGCTCTAAGTTTCAACTGTTATGTAAATTATATGTTGTTGTTTTAGGACAACCAACAGTCTAAGAACTTCTTGTTGATTTGTTATGGTTGTATTTGCAATTTTAGGTGCTCTAGCATGTAGTTTTAGTAACCAGAAGTTAACACATGCATACTAAAATAAATACAACACAACAAAAGATCTTTACAGCTTAAAATAAGAAAATCTAAGAGACTAACACATGCATTTCTGTACACATGTATTTTTGGTCAACATGACCCTGGATAAAAAACCCCTGGGGAATACCAATTTGGAATATATGTCTATATATGAGGAAATCAGAAGGTGGAATACATCAAGTACAAAATATAGAGGAATTGATACAATAGTAGCTCGTTCTGAGCTAAAACACAAGTCCAAAACCTCTAGGTGCACCCTAGGAAGGTGTGCCCCACATACAAGCTGGAAAAACCACTAAAACTTCTCCAGAAGATAACTATGAGCTCAGATCTAAAAACCCCTCCACAGGAATGAAGCTCTGTTGGATGTCCTCCCTCTGCAACTGATCTCACTACAATTTGATGGCTAGAAGTCCTCCCCACAACTGATGCGCCCTCTCTGACAAATGTGCCCTCTACATATGTGAAACCTCTCCACTAAATAAACCAAGCTAGATGTTGATAGCCTCCCTCCATGAAAGCTAGCGCCCAATATCAAGCAACCTCATGCAACAAACCTCAACCTCATCCTCCAAGTCTTCCTCTCACAATGAACAAATGAAGAATGTTCCTCTCCTTCATCCTTTGCGCCCCTCTTGAACATGCATAAGGAAACCTAAGATATGAATGGTGGAGATCATATCATATCCCATCTAATCAATGGTTGAAATCTCCCCAAAAATATCTAAGTCAATAACCCACTTTGGGTTAAGTTTCCTAAGTTCACTTTATGTCTCTAATTCACCCACTTTGTGAATTAATAGTCATTTTAGGCATAAATGACTAAATTTCACTTTTGACTTAAAACTCCTAAGTCAAAGTGAAATTAGACAAAAGTACAAGGTACAAAGTGTATAGTCTATCCCACATGTGCTAAGGAGAGCACAAACACATGGGGAACACCTCCCAAGGTACAAAACTCAACACATTGGTGAGCTGAAGAGCTCCTTCAATGAGTTGCAGAAACCCTAATTTTGAAATTTCTGTAGAAAATTATGAAACCCTAGAAACCCTAGGGCCAAAAAATAAAAATGCTCGGAAATGAAATATGAAGCTTGTTGGAGGTGAGATGAAGGAGTTTGTACACTCCTATGCACTTTTTATCCCCAACGTCCAAGTATCAAGTGTTGAAACACCTAAGAAAGGAGGATCGTACAGAATTTTTGGGAACCCTAGGAGGGTCATACGGTCTGCAGAAGTGAGAGGATGACTGGTAAATGCTTGTGCAATGGGTTCTTCAAGACCTATGCTTTGATACCATATTGATTTTTCATTAAGCTAGGCTCAAGCATAAAGTTCATTCCAATTTTAGCATTTTACTTGAACCATAGAAAATTGCAGTTTTCACCATTAACAATTTGTTGCAGCAACCAAGATCACAAGAAGAAATACCATACACAAGTACACAAGTATTCTGGGAAACCCTTCTCAATAAGGGAAGAAAACCTAGCCAATCCTTTTCTATATTCTTCAAGAGAAAGACCTCCCACACCATAAACCTAGCACACAAAAGGGTGCTCACAAAACCTAGAAAGCTAGCACTGAAGAGAGGTGCGCACTTCAACCCAAGAACAAGTACTTGCTGAAATTTCCAAACTCACACTTGTGTTGTGTTTCCTCAATGGGGAAATTAACTTTATTTATATTAGACTGGTCATATCAAAAGTAGTGTCTATTGGCACAATATGGCCGACCTCAATAACTCAAAATATAATTAATAATTACCATATTAATTATCTTTTACATTAATTATCTTTCATTTTATGGTGGGGCCAATCTGTACCCTTTACATCACAAATAGGGTTACAGGTAAGTCTGACTCTTGGACAATATAGCAAGGGATCTCATACACCCACTAGTGCTCAGCCACTAGGGGCACGTCCATATGTGCTCAGCCACAGGGACTTCCAAGTCTCTTTCTCACTGCGTCTCACAGGAGAATCATCAAAATACACACTCACTAGTGCTCAGCCACTAGGATCACATCCACTTGTGCTCAGCCACAGGAACGTCCTACTTACCAGATCTCTATCTCACTGTGTCTCATAGGTACAATCCAAGGAAATACAAATCAATGTCGATCCCCAGTGGAGTCATCAATTTATGTTGTAGGAAAATCCCCCTATGGACAGGTGAATCTCCTCTTGGATTCTAGACCCCTATACCAAGACAGAAAGCATGCTAACATTGGACACTAACATTCCTTTGAATCTAACTAACTAATCAGAAAGATAAGGAGAAGGAAGAAATTGTGATGCACCTTATTCCGATGTTTTTCCTCATTGCTCCAACTTGAGCTTGATCTTTGATCTCCTTAGCACTGTTTGACACCTGCAATGCAATGGACAGCAAAAGACAAAGAACTCCTACTCTACTATATAAGATTAATCCAATCAAATCCATCTATAAGAAAAACATATGTAAAGAGACATAAGTTAGAAGGAAATAGGCCAAGAAATATGTTAATATGAGAACTCAAGAAGATTACTTACAGATTGTAGATGCAGTTGCAACAACTTCCCCAAGTCCTCCTCATCTAGCCCTTGCACAAAGCTCCCAAAATCATAGGTTTGATATCCTAAATATTTCTCCCAAGACCATAGGTTTGATACCTCAAATCTCAACCATATCAAGATCATAAGTTTGGTATCTCTCAAATCCTCTACTCTCCTTCTCCATGGAAAATCCCTCATTATATAGGATTTGGAGGCTTAACCACCATGGAGAGGATCACTCATCAGATCTACTAAAAGGGATCTGAAAGATATTTAGGGAGAAAATATCTCTTTAAGGATTTTAATGGGGAAATATTTCAACCATCCATGAGATCTTCCACCTTCCCTTAAAAATAGGAAACCTTGATGTGCGTAGAATACAAGATCCCACCTTTATCGTGTGCAACTTGTACCTTGAGTTTATCATTTTGATGCTTGTTTAATTTACCATGTGCAACAGGGGAGGCCACCGATGTGAAGACAACTTGTTTCATTTTTGGGTGTGACACCCGGATTACATGCAATGAATTTGAGATGACTTTCATTAAATTATGGAATTGGATGATGGGATAGTCTCTTGTTGATCCTCATAGTCCCTTTTGAGAGCGATGTGGCCAGGTTGGCTTGTGAGTCAACTAGACTAATATTTTCCCTCTTGACATGGTGGAAGAAGAGCTTAGGGATGTCTTTTATCATATGTATAATGTTTTTTTTTTAATGTTGCATAATTGAGAGTCTCTTGGCAAGGTCCCTTTAATCATTCTTCTCATAGTGTTCAGGGTGTCCCCAATGATTATTATATGGTGGATATAGTGCTCCTTGACAAGTTGGATTCCTTTGAGAAGAGTGTATTATTATTCTTGGTTATTGATGGTAATGCCTAGACTCCATGCAAAGCTTGTTTTTATGGTCCCCTTGGGATCAAGAATGAGCATATTTATTATGAGTAGGTTATTGCTCAAATTTATGAAAATAACTAAAATAGAAAATGAAATAACAAGGAAATGAGCACACCCTCCACATAGATGAACATAAGATGTATCATGGGAAATCCAAAATGGAATAAAATCCAGCTAGAAGGTGAGGCATATGCAATGCTCTCTTTTCTTTAGCTATGAAAATGCAAATACAAAGAAAGGTGCACTCACTATGGAGTTGCCTTTTACAATATGGCATAAATGGTTGCTACAAAAATTGTTTCCTCCTTTATTATGCTCTCAAACCCCACTCCCAGATGCTTTGCTCAACTATGGAACAAGTATAATGCTAAAATAATGGAAATTGTTGCTCAATATTTAAAATAGTTTCATAGTTGTCTAGGGTTAGGGTTTTGGCATGTCTTGGCCCCTCATTTAGTGTTAGGGTTTTGGACCTTTTGGAATCTTCTTGAAATTTCACACATGACTATCCTCACGGCTAACATGGCATTCACTCAGTACCATGGTGGTCAACAAGGTAGGTCAACTTGCCAAAGGCATAACTTCTGCATACGAACTCTAAATAAGGTGATTTTCACTTCTTTAGAAAGTTCTTTGTGTGTAGTACAACATGGGGTTGACTGTTATGCTTATAAAGTTTTGACCTAAAAAAAATGCTATTTGATGTGTCAAATGGCTCTTGAATGTTCCATTCCTCAAATCTTCAAATTATGACCTACCAGTAAAATGGGCCTTACAATCCAATACCTCCAATCTTTCTACCCATAAAGTATCAAGATGAATAAAAAAATATATAATGATCCACACAATAATAAATGCATTGTGCACTTGAGCCCAAAATTGTATAAACTCTCCAACACCCATGGTATTTCTCACTACACAACTAAAAGTAGTATAGGACATGTTATCGCACGGTTTGTAGGAAGGGTTTAGATGGCTTGAGTCAGGGTTTAAAACCGGCGTAACAGGAGCTTCCCCACCCACTGTCACCTCGATGGGG
>CBVK0102413453.1:0-19374 GCA_900067695.1 Picea abies | reverse complement strand
CCACTGTCACCTCGATGGGGGGCTCTTTCTATTTAGGAGGGCTAGTCCAAAGGAGACGTCCCTAAGCAATCTAGGTCAATGAAGGGCTAAACGTAATAGATCAAGTCAAAGGATTCCCCTTTCACAGATTGCTGCCTGAAGGAGATAGTCAATGAGAAATATCCACTGATGATGCACCTGTTTGCGAGACAAGACAAAAGACTAGAATATGTGCTTGCAGTGGGTTAGTACTTCATAAAATATAAATGACTATCTTTTTCATATATACATGAGCAAGTGATCAATGCTATTATTGACGAAGTCAATGATGGCTAAACAAAGCAAAGAATTATATTACTTCTTCAATAAAAGCATAAGAGATGCTAAGCATTCAATGTTCACAATTAAACCTTGTATTATATCATTAATGTAATAAATATCAGCTCATATATAAAGTTGTTGCGTCACTATATTGTTGCTACAAGAAGTGTGACGTCAACCCTAGAGTTAAGACACTTTGAAAGACAAAGAGTGCAACGTTTTGTCAAATTAGCTTATAGATGTAATAAATGCCTCAAGATCTATCAAAGGAGCTGCCAAATGTCACAACGTTTGCAAGTATAAACAAGAATCAAAAGGGTATGACGTCAGCCCTATATAAACTTTGTTGTTCTGCAGGTTAGCTAGCCAAGGATGGACGTTTTGACAAAATCAACCAGCAAAAAGGTTATTTAACTCCACGGCTATGAAGAGATAACAAGGCCGCACCTTTCTATCCAAGAAGAAGTTCAATTAAGGCCAAACGTTATCAACTTAGGGTTAGTCTTAAAACTAGCTAGGGTTAGACGCTAGGTTAGTTAGGTTTGCAAATTTAAGATAGTTTGAAAGGACTTAAGGCATAACAAGCTCAAGCAAGGGTTTCTAGACTAGTGCCTTGGGTTAATGGAGTCAATGGAGATGAGACTAAAGGTTTAGGAAGGACTCAAACTTAAAGAAAAGAGAGCTAGGTTTTGATGGTGTTGCTATGGCAAGGCCACCAACCCTAAACCCTAAGAAGGAAAGGCTTACCTAGGTGTAGCTAAAGCTAGGCCTAGAGCTTCCTCTTCTCTCTCTAAGACTTATTTGGCAAAATGGCTAGCTTAGGAGCACAAATCTAGGGCTGAAAAGTGTTGCTCAATACAAGGCTTTCCAAAAACCCTAGAAGTAAACCCTAGGTGTAAACTCAATTAGGCCTAGGACGCCTTCTTTCTTCAATTTGTGCTGAAAACTAGCTCAAGAAATGAGATGGCTAGTGTAGCTATGGCTAGGCTAAACCTCCTCAAATCAAATGGCTTAAAGCTTTGTTCATGGGGACATGAAGCCTCAACCTACTTGTGTGTAGGCTCCCTAGGGTTTCAAGGATTATGCTAATACAACAAGATAACAATAAATGAAAATGTTAAATCAGCAACCATTCACTCAAGAAGTTTTGATGAAAAACACTTACAAGATCATGAAGAAAGCAAAATCCAAAGCCTAGTTGTAAACCTTCCAATGAACAATAGCACCACTTGCCAAATAATAGCCTTCCAAGATGTAGCGCCTCACTCCAAAGAGATAGAAAACCAAGAACAAAAGACTTGAAATGTCACTCTCACAAGAGAGCAAGTTATGTTATGATTAAATGAGGGCAAAACATCCTCTATTTATATGATTCAATGACCTTTAATTTACAAAATAGGTCAACAAAATAGCCGACAAGGCTAACATTACATTATCCAGTTATTTGTCACTTTTACATGCTAAATGCCAAAAATGAGCTAATAATGAGGCGTCAGCCCCCTAAAGGGGAGACGTTGGCCCTTTTAGGGAAATATCATCATCCAATAAGCCGAACGTTGGCTCCCTGGGGGCTCCAGCAACCTGCCATGTGTGCCCAGAAGGCCCTGCACACTGCTATCTGCTCCAGAAAATGTCCAACTAACCATGGTGACGTCCTGTCCATCAAGATCCACGTCCCAACTGCAAAAGGGGTTGATCCCCATAGGCTAGGTCTCTGCCAAAACGTCCAGATGAGGGTGTCCTTCTTCTTCTCCGTGCATGGGCTCGTCACAACTCTGTCCTGCCTCTGCCATCCCAACGTCCATCTAATGGGCTCTTCAGCCCCATGGAGGTCCGAACTAATCATCTCCCCATGCGCACCGATCCTCTGGTACCTGTCTGTCGGTCATGGTCCTGCACATCAAAGGGTACGCCCTCCAGGGGCTCATTAGTCCTAGACATCATGGCAATGTAAATCACATTTCATCATTAAATTTATCGAATATATGCATAACATCCCTAACAAATCTTCTAAGAGCTCAAAGACATTACACAGACCCACTATACAAAGTTAAGGAAATCAACAGGGCAACCTATTGGGCTAATACCCACAGAAAATGGAAAGTTTCCTCAAAGGGTTATTCAAACCATGTGTAGTGATGTGGTGTGGTTTTAGTGATGTCTATTCATAGTCAGACCTAGGGCTGGTTTCGTCTGTGGGTGCCTTTGTAGGAGGCGAGCTGTACCCGTCATGGATGCACTTTTTTCCAAGCCCTTATTGCCTTATCTTTCTTTATTACCTTAACCTTGACAGATAGAATAATTCTGGAAGCAAACCCTAGAACCAATATCCAACCAAGGTAACGTACCTCTCTCCAAAGCTAGAATACCAAGCAGAGAGTCCAAACCATAACCAAGAAGAAATTCCAACCATAACCAAAGACCAAGTCACCACTGCAGCAGCTGCAGCTCTCCTCTAGTCATGTGCACCACTTGTCCTTATGCAATTATGAGAGTGAGTGTGTCAAATGAGCTCTAGTACCCTCTTGTTTATAGTCCTCCAAGTGACCTAACTAGGCCGAATTCTACTTCTAGAGGATAATAATTTAATATAAATTATTATCTTGGGATGACTTGTCTTCTAAGGTTATTTCCTAACCTTCTAAGGTTTCTCTTGCTTCCTGGAATATTCTAGACTCGTCAAAGGTTACACGTAGAGGTTAATACCTCCCGCGGCTACCGTAATATCAACATATACAACATAAGAAACTCTAAGGAAATGAGATAATATTTAAATTCATGGATCATGAACATATTTAGATATACTATCCTCCTATTGTTATTTGATCAGTTTTTGAAAGACCATTTGCTATCACTTTCCTATCCGTGTAGATGTGTGAAAAGGTTATATATTAGAAAAATGATATAAGTGATTGTATATCATTATACAAAGGTTGTGATGTAAAATTCCTCAATATTATTGCTTTGCTCATCCATTGAATTATTAGAAGGGAGTCTCCATAGATTTGAATATACAAGACTCCAACCTCAAAACCGATGTTAAAACCACCAACTCACAGTGATTGTTCTTTTCCTCGCCAATTCTAGATTTGAATGGCATGTTATAGGTTGAAGATGTAAACAATATTCCTCTTGTTCCACGTGTGGGGATTTCTTCTTTTTATATATAATATCTTAAATTTGATTAATATAATTAACCAAAATATTTGGAAAACCCTTTCTTGATCATTCAAATTTAGGCCAATTTCCCCACATTTTTGTTTCTTGTTTTTTGGGGGATTATTTTAAATTATGTCAATTATCTTAATCATTATCATGTTGCATTTAGATATAGAAGTATTAAATTTATTTATTTGTTGTGTTGAGAGGCATTTTAAATCATTTTAAGTTGATAGAATTGTAGATATCAAATGTTATCATTGCAAAATATAATTGCAATAAGGGTATTTAAAGGTGATGAATTCATTTTTGCATTAAAAACAACAATTTCATCATCCAAACTTCAAATTATGATGATGACAAACTAGAAAAGGTCGAAAACATGGAGTGCTTAGCCCTTCCAAATTTAAACCCTAAGGAAAATTTGGTTACCACTATAGCTATAGTCAATCTTCACCAAAGTATAAATGGTCCATACAAACCAAATGCGTGTATAGAAACTAAATGTATCAATTAATAATCATATGAGATTATTGTCATCTAACCAAAGTACAAAATACCAAAGACAAGTTTTGTGATCTCCAACTTAGTGAATGCTATGTAAACTACCATGGATATTCCACAAGAATAGTGCATCACAATAGATCTTGTATTATGCTAAAATATTTTATTATGCAAGTTTATCTCCTTAGATATCAAATTTATTATTACTAGCTTATTGCTCAAATTTATGAAAATAATTGAAATACTAAAATTATTGGTCCATAGAAAATTCCTCTGATACTAATATAATATGTAAATTGGCATGGATATTCAACTAGAACAATTTGTCACAACATATCTTGTATTATGCTGAAATATTTTACTATACATGTTTATTTCTTAGATCTCATATTTATTTATTTTTACAAAAACTGGTGGATAATATATTGATAAAAAAATATTGTGGTCAAAGCACGCTCAAGAGTACAAAAGTTCCCAAAATATGCCCAAATTCGAGAAAAAAATTACATGGTCAGCTCTAGACTAGTCCTATCTATCCAACTTGAAGTATGATCTTCATGAGAAGTAATTACAATGCATAATTCAATAGTGGCTATTCTGTAGAATATGCCCATAATACATATGTATTTAAAAAACATTAGTTACGCGGTTGAGAGCGGTCTAGAGGGTCTTGTTCTTCCATTTCATTCTCTTGTGCAGGCATGTTCAAGTATAAGGGTGATTGATAAATTGAAGGGGAGGATCCACTGGTGGAGGGAACTACTTCAATTTCCATGGGAGCTACTGTAGCCTGCAACTGTTGATTTTCTACTTGAAATCGAATGGCATCGACCTCATCATGTTTTTGCCTCATTGTCGATTGATGTTGACTAAGAATGTCTAGAATAAAAGAAACTTGGGAGTGCAATCCTTGATATTCTACTTGGATTTGTTGTTCCTTCCAGAGATCGTCATTAGATTCCATATGGTCATGCGACTTATTTATTTCACAAGGGGTGAGGGCGAGTGATAACAGGGTGTGTCTGAAACCTACTAGAGAGAGCTAAAACTAATCTGACCTTCCCCATATTAGAATGATGTTTTTTCCTTACATGAGTTATTGTGTGTCGGGCACTCAACCACACTGGGTATTCCAGCTGACTTGGAGCTTCAATTACAACGGACTAACTAAAGAGGGTTCTTGGGTAGTTCTATACATCGAGCAACAAAGATTTTGATTGTTATTTCCTTTAGAGACCCCAGTATGAGCCTTACATCAACCTGCTAGACAAATGGTTCATGGACTCTAGTCTCCTGCGATCAAGCCTTTTTTCCAATGTCTTGAGGGAGGATCGAAGCCCTCCTGCTAACACTTGAATCCTCCAAAATTCTGCACATTCCTCAATTATCCAGGTAGAAAAAAAACCTTGAATGTCTTGGTGTCGATGAGCTCAAATGTTGCAATTCCCCAAGAAATACATACAATGAAGACAATTGCAAGGGAAAATCATGCAACTTCTATACCTTCCACATATGTTCATGATGGCGATCAGGTGGCTTGATTTTCCTAGCCATACAATGAATCATGGATTTGTCTCATCTACTGACTTCCACATGAGCAGAGAAGTTTTTCAGCATAACAGAATTGATGTGCGTAGAATAAAATATCCCACCTTGATTGTGTGCAACTTGTACCTTGAGTTTATCATTTTGATGCTTGTTTAATTTACCATTTGCAACAAGGGAGGCCACCGATGTGAAGACAGCTTGTTTCATTTTTGGGTGTGACACTCGGATTACATGCAATGAATTTGAGATGACTTTCATTAAATTATGGAATTGGATGATGGGATAGTCTCTCGTTGATCCTCATAGTCCCTTTTGGGAGCGATGTGGCCAAGTTGGCTTGTGAGTCAACTAGACTAATATTTTCCCTCGTGACATGGTGGAAGGAGAGCTTAGGGATGTCTTTTATCATATGTATAATTTTTTTTGTAATGTTGCATAATTGAGCATCTCTTGGCAAGTTCCCTTTAATCATTCTTCTCATAGTGTTCAGGGAGGTCCCTAATGATTATTATATGGTGAATATAGTGCTCCTTGACAAGTTGGATTCCTTTGAGAAGAGTGTATTATTCTTCTTGGTTATTGATGGTAATGCCTAGACTCCATGTAAAGCTTGTTTTTATGGTCCCCCTAGGATCAAGAATGAGCATATTTATTATGAGTAGATTATTGCTCAAATTTATGAAAATAACTAAAATAGAAAATGAAATAACAAGGAAATGAGCACACCCTCCACACAGATGAACATAAGATGTATCATGGGAAATCCAAAATGGAATAAAATCCAGCTAGAAGGTGAGGCATATGCAATGCTCTTTTTTCTTTAGCTATGAAAATGCAAATACAAAGAAAGGGGCACTCACTAGGGAGTTGCCTTCTACAATATGACATAAATGGTTGCTACAAAAATTGTTTCCTCCTTTATTATGCTCTCAAATCCCACTCCTAGATGCTTTGATCAACTATGGAACAAGTATAATGCTAAAATAATGGAACTTGTTGCTCAATATTTAACATAGTTTCATAGTCGTCTAGGGTTAGGGTTTTGGCATGTCTTGGCCCCTCATTTAGTGTTAGGGTTTTGGACCTTTTAGAATCTTCTTGAAATTTCACACATGACTATCCTCACAGGTGAGTAATGGAGGCTAACATGGCATCCACTCAGTACCATGGTGGTCAACAAGGTAGGTCAACTTGCCAAAGGCATATACGAACTCTAAATAAGGTGATTTTCACTTCTTTAGAAAGTTCTTTGTGTGTAGCGCAACATGGGGTTGATTGTTATGCTTATAACGTTTTGACCTAAAAAAATGCTATTTGATGTGTCAAATAGCTCTTGAATGTTCCATTCCTCAAATCTTCAAATTGTGACCTACCAGTAAAATGGGCCTTACAATCCAATACCTCCAATCTTTCCACCCAGAAAGTATTGAGATGAATAACAAAATATATAATAATCCACACAATAATAAATGCATTCAATAATAAATGCATTGTGCACTTGAGCCCAAAATTGTATAATCTCTCCAACACCCATGGTATTTCTCACTACACAACTAAAAGTAGTATAGGACAATAATGATCTATGCACAAATAACAATAAGGATAACAACGACAATGAATAGCAACCCAAAAATGCAATAAAGTTGATGCAGCTGATGTTAAGATAACAATAATTCAATGAAAACAACGTGAAATGCCAATATGCGTCTAATGGCTATTGAACAAATCGGTTGCATGTGTCGTGCTTGTAATCTACGGCAAGAGTCAATAACACACGACACATAAACTTGCAATTTTTCCAATACCAAATCCTTGAACTTCTTGTTTCTATCAGTGATGAAACACAAATTTCTCATCTTCAGCAAGGACCCGCACTCAAGTGCAACAAATTTCTAGGAAAGAACAAACAAAGACCAAATTTCACACCCGCAAAGGCACTAGACACATTTCCAAGAGACTAGTGGAAAAACTCAAAAGCACAGATAAGGGAGCATAACTTCTCTGAGCTCATAAACCTACACCATAAAACCCTTTCTTAACTTCGTTGTAGCTCATGTCCTGTAGATTCAGAATTGCCCCGCTAGTCCTCCTACCACCAGCCTGTGACTCATACCAGGACAACGTCCACCAACAACCCCCCCAAATCTATGAATAAGGTCGACAACAGGAAGGGAAGCAGACATTCACGTGAAAATTAGGTCACAAATCTCTAAGTTTTACCAATGGCATGCACTCAACTGAAACTAAAGCAAAGGTTTCAGAGAATCCCCCAATTTATTTCAATTTTGATGGCCATTCACAAGCCAGATAAACAAATTTTGGGAAGAAATTGAGCACCTCGAAGGTCATTTGATGTCATGTCTGCAGTGGTTTAGCCTCGACTATTATACACAAATTTAATAGTAATATTACTATTAAATGAAAAAGAAATTTTAAATTTATTAAAGTATAGTAAATATGGTATATATAATAATTTGTGATTTTTTAATTGGGCTTTTAATTGAGCCAACTTCAATTTTTTGAAATCTAACATTACCCATTTGACAACTTCTCCCACATACTAAGTTAAAATTGAAATCTAACATTACCCATTTGACAACTTCTCCCACATACTAAGTTATATAGAGCCATTAAAAATTCAACCCCACTACTATGCCATGATTTTGATTAAAATCCGTTCATTATTCAACAACAACGATACAATGTGGGGTGGCTTGACATTGCTCAATTATCAAATGATTAATTCTAACATGTGTACATCTTCTAACCTGTCACTAAAATAAAACAAGTTGGTTATGTAGAGGAGGGTTAAGTAATAATAAAGAAGAATAGGATTATGTCAATGGCTTGGTTCCATCATATTGACTTAGCTTCGATATCTAACATAAGCAACTTATCTCTTTGGGGACATGTTTTTCCCTTATCAATCTAGCTAGTAAGGTCCTTCTCAACCCTTCTAACATGAAGTCTACCTAAAATGGATCTAGGGAGATCCTTAATGACACTTATGTTGTGTGGAGTGTTATTTTTGTGTGAGGCCTTTATGTTATACAATGAAACATTACCTAATGTTTTCCCTCAAGTCAATTCTATGGGAAAGTGGTTTGCCTTTAGGGAAAAAGCTTTGGTGTGTTTGAAAGAAGAATGGTAATGCATATAAGAATAGGAATAGGGTCCTTCTCTGCCCTAGGCTAGTAGTGACTTTCTCTGGTAAATAAGTCTTCTTTGTCTTCTATGAAACGTTAGTGTATGCATTCATTGTTTTAGTCATTAATGATTTTTGTGCTTTCAATAAGAGATCCAAATGTGGAGTTGAGGGTGCCTTGTTTTCATCCAAAACTTACAAGTAGTGTTGCTAGAAGTAATGGACATAAGGACCAAAGAAAGACACCAAAAAATATTTCATAGACAAACTCCTCACGCTATTAGATAACTTTTGTTTCTATGGAACTGAAACTTTTGGACCATACTTCCAATGGTAATTGATGCAATGAAGTTGCAAACCCCTGCAATATCACAAACATAGAACAAAATTTCTCCACAATTGCTATAAACAAATTCAATTCCAATATTAAATAGACAACCACCACAATTTGCAATCAAGTGAAAACAAGCATAAATACACCACAATAATAAAACATTTAGTAGAAATAACAACAACAACAACAAATCTGCACCATTTATTAAATAAATCGGTAAAGTTCTCAGGCCTCCATTACATTCATAGAGTGTATGCATATGTCTCTAGAATCCAAATCCATCCACACTACATAAACCAAATCAAAGGAGAGCCAAAGGGTCATTTTCTCATTCACTCACTTCATATTTATGCTTATACTTCTTGGCTTTTGACCATACAACTACCATAACTATTCAAATTCCAAATGTAATGCTTCATATTTCAATGGTTGACAAAAATTCACTAAGGACAATAAATATTTCACTCCATTACAATTTTTTTAAATCACAAAATAGAACCAAAACTAAGCAATGTAAGAAAATGTGTAGCATCACTACAATGCTATAGATTCTCCTCCATTAAACTCCCTTGGTTGGGACATGTGATAATATTGTGCATGAGGTTTTTGACAAATCAACAACCACTGTATATTTATATTTTGTTTCCTTTACTTCTTGTTTCTCAGCTACAATTTGTACCACTTCTCGTTCTACACCATGCATTCTTAATTCATCTTCTTCCTCTTTGTAATCCTCGCTTCTGAAATCTATACACCTACATTGAACTTTGACATCTCCATTTCCTGATGCATCTCCACCATCATCACCATCATTTCTTCTACTACCTATTGCAACTCAACCACTTTTGTCAACTTCTACAAGATTTTCCAAAAGGGGATTGCTTCCTCAAACTGCTCTCATCAAATTGTGCTTACTACCTCCCCGTCATCCCACTCTTGCACCATTACCATTGTCTCAATGCACACCACTAATGCTTGTTGCTTGATTATCTCCTCTTTTTTGTTTTCTTTCATTGCAACAACTCCTCTATTGCAATCATCTTTAACTTGATGCTTCTCTACTTCGTCTCCACTCTTTTGGATCAACTCTTTCTACTACAACTACTGCATCTTTTATTCGGTCCACTCCATTTTGTTTTCCCTTGTTGCACATTCGACTTTACCTATGAAAAAATCACCACACAAAGCATTATGTGAATCAAACATTTACATCTAATACATATCTTCCACTATTACTTATGAGGTATCATCATCTCCTTGCAACTTTGTTGTCGCAAGACCACTCTCTTATGCAACATTGTCTTTTTCTACAACACCACTCACTACTGCAAAAATATATTTGGTATACACATACACCTTCTTGGGTAGACCACTACTTTGTATTGCTTCATGAGTTTGTTGCATAAACTTCTTCACCTCACTCTTTTCAATGCAGTATTCTTGTTAGTTTTTGGGGTTACTCCAAAATTATTTTCACTTAGTGTTAGTCCCTTTTTTATGCTTCAAGGACATATGGATGGCTCAATTTGGGTGGATGCTTGACCTTGGTGAGAATTCTAGAATAACACCCTTACCTAGGAGGTTCTTATCCTGATTGACATGATGACTAATCCATTGGGTTCACAAAATGGTGGAGTTTGTTGCTCGATTAGGGGAGTTACCTCCCTAGGATGAGAAGTGTTAGGAACTTTGAGGAGGGAACTTGGCCCTATGAGCTTGGGACCATGTGATATGCACCTTGGAGGTTGGTCACTTGACTTGAGGACAATTGCATTGAGGAGCATACTTCATGGAGATTGGTTGTGTACCCAAACACATTGTTGAGGAGGAGCATTGGAGCGTAATGACCACATTGTCACACATGAGAGTAGCATTGGGAACATGAGAGGACATGTGTCACACCCTTAAAGGAGGATCACCTTGCATGAGGAACACTTTGATAGCGAACCATTTTGGGAGAGGGAGCATTATACTAACAGCTTGTTGGAGGGCATACTATCTTGGAGGAGGGGCATTGAGCCCAAGGAAGATCATACTTGGAGGGAATTTCACCTTGGGGATTTATCAATAGCTGGTATGGATTTATTTTCAATGGGTGAGATGCCTATGAGGACCTATGATAGGTGGTTGATTTTTTCCAATGGACACAATGTGTTATGCTTTATTTATGGTTGGCATGGATTCATTTTCAATGATTGTGATGATTAGAAGGACCCGTGATAGGTGGTTGATTTGTTCATCTATATGTCAATGTGTTTTCACTTGTGATAGGTGGAGAATCTACTTCATTTATGGTTGGTATGTGATTTACATTTCAGCATGTATGATGCCTAAGAGGAACTGTGGTAGATGGTTGATTTGTTCCAGTATATGCCAATATTTGGAGTGGATTGATGCTTAAGAAAGGCATGCCTAACCATTTGATTATTTGCTAATTTGTGGAGCCCAAGTTGGGTCAATTATTTATGTGATAGATTGAAGATTATTGGCCAATATGTTTCGGTTTGGTTGTGACTCAAGGGTTTACAAGTGTGGCGACTTTGCTCAATTTCAATGATTTCTACAGATGGAGGGAGATTCCAGTGTCATCTCTTGGGGATAGTATTGGTAATACATATTGTACATTTGTGGAGAGATAGATCATGGATGTGATAGCTAGTGTGATGCTAACCTATTGGTGATCTTATGCATTTGTACTTTGTACTTGATCTTGGAGAGTGGATCTTTCATGTTGTATTCTTCATGTGTGTACTCTTGTCATGGAGTGTTTGGAATTGAAGAAGGGTGTGGAATACCTAACTTGGAGATACATTCAAAACCTAAGATGTTGGAATCAATAATTGATTCCAAACTTGTCATTGATGGGAGGAGTGATGATTACCAGTGATAGGGTTGTTATGATTCTCTCAGGTGGAAAGAGTTGACTTTTATGATACTCTTGCTTCGAGATTTTCTTAGTAAAAGGGAGGTGACCTTGTTGAGTTTGTTGCTTCAATTTCCAAAGGTTTTGAGGTGCATGAGAGGGATTCTCATGTTTTCAATTTGATGATGACGCTTTATGGGTTGTTGTTACTCTTACCACAAGCTTGTATTTTAGGATCGTTGAGTTGAGATGTATGTAGATTTTATATTTTTATTTTGATAGATCCGATCCACTTGTATTGGTCTTATTGGTTATGTGATTATCTTTGCAGGATATCATGATGAACCCTTGATGTGGTTCCAAAACATTTTTCCTATGATGATGACTTCCAGGATGCTAGAGTTTTGATAGGTTATTGTTGATGTCTTCCTTGTTCTGGAGTGATTTTAGAGTTCAATAAGGAGTGGTGGCCCAGGTTATGTTTCTTTAGTTTTGTGTATGGTCATTTTTCTTTTGGAGCCCCTAGTAGAGGGGAAGTGAGATTAGCCTAGTTTGGTGGTGTAAACCAAGTGGATTTTTTGTATTCTCTTTACACGCTCACCATCTAGAGGCCAAGTTACATATTTCTTAGTTGATTGATTTGAGAGAGACACACCTTTGTGAGAAATGATTACTTGGATATAGGTGTGTGGACTTGTACTTGTGGTTATGACTCTTGTAGAGAAGGTATGATGTTCTATCATTATGAAGGAGTATTATTTCACCTTTGTGGAGGCACTATAGTTACAGGTTGAAAAATCAAATGGATTTTATTGGTGTTATCAGAAAACACTTTTCTCGTAGAGAGGGAGTGTTATCTTTTGATATTACTCCAAAAGTGTTTTCACCCAACGCTAGTCCCTTGGAGATGCTTCATGGACATATGGATGGCTTCATGGATACTTTATCTTGGTCAAAGTGTTAGCATAGATCCCTTACCTAGATGGTGCAATCTCCAACACTTGGGTTGAGGAGCATACTTCATGGATATTAGTTGTGGACTAGGATACACATGTTAAGGAGGAGAAATGGAGCTTAGTGTCCACATTGGCACATATTAGACTAGTATTTGTCTCATGAGAGAACATGTGGCATAGAGTTAGAGGAGGAGAACCTTACATAATGACACTTGGATAGTAAACCACCATGGGAGAGGGATCTTTGGACTAGCATCTTGTTGGTAAGTGCATCATCTTGGAGGAGGGGCATAATACCAAGGAGGATCATTCTTGGAGGTAATTTCACCTTAGGGGTTAGATAAACCCTAGTTTGACATATGTACATCTTTGTATTTTAGAGCACTAAATGTGAGGTTGCCTTGTTTGTTACTTGTATGGACTTATGTCATTGTTTTATGTTATCTTTGTTTTATGTTAGCCTCCTTCACGTACTCTATATATAAAGGGAGGGATAGAGTTATTGTATTATTTATCATCTTTGTATTGTATTGGAGAAGTCTTGTACGGATCAATACACTAGAGTTCATGAGGAAACTATTGGTGCTAGATGCTACGGTTCATGAGAAAACCATAAGAGAAGACAAGGAGAGAGAAAGATGTCTTCAATGTTCATGGAGAGATTGCTCTTTTGTGATGCTAGGGTTTTTTCTATGCATTTCGACTCTATAGAACAGCAAAACATTTAAGTTGATGGTGGTTCTTATGGTTCTTGTAGTAGCACTAGGGATTCTGTCCTAGTAGTAGGCATGGATATATGAGCTAACTCCTTGCATAATTTTCGAGCCTTGTTCTGATGATATTTGAGACTAGGGAAAGATCATGGAGAGATTAGCTTTATGAGTGTTGAGCTTGGTGTGATGCCTTACTTGGAAGAAGACTTGGTTGTTGTCTCCTTGATGTTCCATGGAGTTCTTGATGCAACAGTTGAAGGCCTAGGGTTTAAGGAAGATTTAGATGATAGCACTAGAGTTGTATTGACATGTACTTGTGTGATGCAACATGGCTAGGTTTTGTAAACCCTAATTAGGAAAGACAATAATGCTAGTGTGGAGATCTTGTGTGATACAAAAAAATTTGTTTGTGTCAGGGAGTACTTCCCAATGTTGATTCTTGCATGATGATGACCTATGGTGGAGTGACCAACTTTGGTTGGGAGTGATTCCTAGCTAAGATGAGTTGTTTGATAAGGTTTTAATATGGTTTCCCTAACTGAGGTTTGGGGAGTTTGACTTCTACCAACTTTTTCATAAAGTTGTGGTATGTACTTGTACTTCATCTTTTATATTTTTATGAAGTTTTCTGCTATCCAAATATTGTGTACTTGCATATTTAATTTTTTATTTATGTTTTTTGCTTAATTAGGTAATGGTAAATTCCATAACTTCTTCTTCATGTTGATTTGACATAACATAGGGTTGAAATTATTAAGAGATTTAACAAATATATTGAAAATAAGAGGACAGATTTACTATTGTAAAATATGTTCTAATAAAGGTATTTCATATTTTTATGTGCATGAAAAAGTGTATGGTAAGTGCTATAACTTGTTGACATTGAAGTACACTTGTTTGGCATATTTTCTCTTGAGATTTCTAATGATTTGGGATAAAGTGAAGTGAAGTATGTGTTTTTGTTTGGTGTTGTAATTAAATATTTTAGCTCATCACTAAGGCTAAAATATCTCAAGGATTATATCCATGAAACATCTATTGAGAGGTGTAGTATTTGAAGTTTCATCAATTGCTCAATTCCCAAAATGTATACACTTCTATTGCAAATCATTCCTCTACACTCTTTTTTGGCATGTTTTCCACAACATGCACTTCACACACTTTCCTCATCAATTTCCTCAACAACATGCACCCCACTTTCACAATCACACCCTCTGCAATGACATTCAAGAGAAATTATTTTTCTTTCTCATCTTGTTGCATGTTCTTATGCTTTCTCTTCATCTTCAGCTTCTCAATTATCAAGGTTGAATGGTAATCCTCTTATGATGACTGCGTCTACTCCACAATTATCTTTCTCTAAATTAAAATATTTAGTCCATCCACAAACTCCATGATCTTTTCCTCACTGTCTCGTATGAAACCAACTCTCATGGACACATTGCAAAATTATTCAAAATATTATTTTATACATCTAATATTTTTCTTTAATTTCTCTAATTTTCTCTTTGTTTTCAATGTATAATCAAAATTTACAAACTTACCTCTCAATTTGGTGACCATCTTCTCCCTGTGCTATATCTTAGCTTCGCCTCTCCATCTTTTTTCCATTTTCACCCACTCCCACCATGAACATGCATAGCTTCTCAATCTTCTAGACACAATCTTAACTTTTGGGGGGTCTTCAACTCCATGGCAATGAAAATATTTCTACATTCCTTCTATCCACTCCATCAACCTTTCTAGATTTTCATTTCTAGAAAATTTCAACATCTCCATCTCCATTTGATGCTTCTCGGCATGTTTACATTTTCGGCATCACTCCCATATTCACTATATGTGCCTTTTGACAATATTCACCATTGAGCCAATTCTATGGCTTCCATCCTCTTCATCATATTATGCATCATTGCTATAATTTATTTTCTTCTAGTCGTTATTTCTTCTTCAATACCTCATTCTCCAGGACCTCTACCCAGCACTCTTTAACATTGGAGTTGTATCTCCTCTTATAATTCCTACCCAATCCTACCATTAGATATGTGCTTCACTCACTAGTTTAGATAACTCTACACAACATCACACCCTCGTTGAAGTCATGTATACTTCTCCTCTTTCATTGTAATTATTGTCTCACAGAATTGCCCCTCTTCTCATGGTAACAGTTCTACCCAGCTCTCCTTTTTTCACTAGAATTGCCCCAATGCCTTAGCATTGTACTTGCTTTGATACCACTTGATGTAGTGAGGCCACAACCTCTTGCAATATCACACATCAAAATTTCTCCACAATTGTTATAAACAAATTCAATTCCAATATTAAATAGACAACCACCATAATTTGCAATTTAGTTGAAAAAAAACATAAATACACCACGATAATAAAACATTTAGCAAAAATAACCACAATAATAAATATGCACAATTTATTAAATAAATTGGCCAAGTTATCAGACCTTCGTTACATTCATAAAGCCTATGCACAATACCTAAAATTCACAACCACAACCATCTGCACTACACAAACCAAATCAAAGGAAAGCCAAAGACCCTTTGCACATTCACAAACTTCATATTTCTACATATGCTCCTCTATTTTTAGTCTTACAACTACCCTAATTGTTCAAATTCCAAATACAATATTTCATATTCCAATAGTTAACAAAACTTCACTAAGAATAATAAATCCTTTACTATATTACAATTTCTTTTATATCACAGAACAAAACCAAAACTAAATAAATATAAAATAACCACAAGATATCCTAAAACCAAAATACTCATGCATCAACAATATTCTATCATTATAATATGTTGGATTTCACATTAAATTAAATATTCAATTTTTACAATACATCATCAATAGAAAACAGTCATCCCTATGCCGTGCTCTATTTAGGATGTTGATGTTTTATTTGCTTAGAGGCTATGGTCTATGTATTAAGATGTGATTTCACAACCATCTTGTTATGTTATTCATTGTTTTCCTTGTAATTATTTATATACACTTTGCCCCATGGAGTATAGTGAGTTAGATAAATATCACTATGTCCTCTAAATGCACTAACGCTACCAAAACTCCTCTCAAATTAATATATTAAGTAATTTGAGGTTATAATTTAATATTTGTATACACTTTGTCACATAGAATAGTGACTAGATAAATATTACTATGTCCTCTAAATGCACTAACTTTACCAAAACTCCTCTCAAATTAATAATATTAAGTATAACCACCATAGAAAGTAACACAAAGATTTGCATGTTTCTTTAATGTATTGTTTTTCCATAGATTTTTCATTTAATATCAATCTTTTCACAGAAAGTTATTTCAATAAAAATATAATATTTTAAAAATGGGAGTTTGACTAATTCAATATACTATGTCCTCTAAATGGACTAACTCTACCAAAAACTCCTCTCAAATTAGATAACATTAAGCATAACCACCTTGGAGAATAGCGAAAGGATTTACATATTTACATGCTTCTTTAATGTATTGTTTTTCGATAATTTTTTCATTTAATATCAATCTTTTTCACAAAGAGTATTTCAACAAAAATAAAATACTTATACTTTTTAAGAGTCGTAAGAAAATGTTAAAGATATTTCATAATCAAAATTATAATTAAGAAAAAATATTTTAAATTTGATAAAATAGAGAAATATGCATATGGTTAATTTAACTTTTTATTTTCTTGTAATGTATTTGGCAGATTTCGACAATACGGACTATGGGAGAGATATGCAGAAATATACCCTAACAATGATTTGGTTTATACCGTAGGAGTTAGTGATTATACAAAAGATTGGTTTTTTGCACATGTGACCAGGTTCTCTCTTTCTCTCAATTATTACGTTATCTTATTACGTTATTGTTATAACATGTCAACACTACACATTTAATACCTAATGTCAAACACTACATTTCCTCTTAACTTTGTTCGTTGTAATTTCAACATCAATTTGTTTTTTGTGATGTTATTATCAATACACATTTCATATTAACATAAGATGATAATAATATTCGCAGTTTCATCATAGATATTATGATAAACATTTTTACATAAGAAAGACTATATATGATTAAGCTTAATTAAACTTGTAGGTTAAAAAAATCATCATGTTAATTAAAAATTACAATATTATAAGAGAGTTTTTTTTTATTGAAAGAAAAAAATTGTAATTTCTATTAAAGTGAGTATGGAAATTACATTTATTAGGTGCTACAACTCTTTGGAATAAAAAAATGGGTCTAGTAAATACTAAGTCTTTTTATCCAAAATTTATTTTTTTATAAAAGTTTAAAATGGTCTAGTAAATACTAGGTCTTTTTATCCAAAATTTATTTTTTTATAAAAGTTTTTATATGTTATTAATTAGCGTCATTAATATTCATTTACAGCATCAAGTTTTTACATCATGAAAAAATAAAACATAAACAAAAAAAGCTATTACATCAATGTCATGATAGTTCCTTTCAACTAAAAATTTGATACAACTTCATCTTTAGAGAAATATAGAAACAACAAGCATGATAATCATATTAGTAATTCATCATAAAAGAAACAAAGACTTCATCCATGATTTCCTCCATAGTCATAGACCCATGTATTATCTACTGACTCTCTTTTGATAATGTGTCGGCTTCCTCAATCAATTCCCCGAATATATGAGTAAAATAAATTCTTTCAAAGGATGTTGATATAACCTATAATTGATCCCCAATAGGGTTGAGTAGGATGTTATGTAATTGGGCACTTCCCTTCATCCAATTAATGGCAAGGGAGGAGTCACCAAAAATATAAATATGATTAGTCTCCTTTCTAATGCACACTTAAGCAATATTTGATCATGGTCATAAGCTCTGCATGGTTATTGGAACCTACCCCAAGACTTGCTTTAAATCTGACATAATGAGTATTAGAAAGAAACATAATTCCTCTAGCATTGCTAAACTCTAGAGGAATCTGCCTACTCCATCGAAATTCCCCAATCTTGAGTCTTGTCTACTATTAGCTCTCCAAAAAGATGAGGAACATTTTTTATTATAGGCACTATAATATTTGAAACCATAGATATGAAAAAACTTGAAAATTGGGAATGAATTTGTCCTTAAAGATTTGAGAGTTCCTACCCAGCCAAATTCCCCAAATGATGATGAGGCGTGGAAAAGCTCTAAATTCTTTCTACTCTCTTTTGTTATACCATTACCCCAAACTTTCCTCCATTGTATCCTCATTCCATACATTTGATATACCTATGATCTACTTTGACTCCTTCCAGATTTTTTTGAGCATAAGGACATTTAGTAAGAAAATGTGTTATATTTTCTTTCTACATTCTACACAACATACAAATCCCTAGACATTGTTTATTTCTTCTCTACATGATGTCCCATGTCAATTCCCTATTTCTCAATGCCAACCATAAAAAGGTTCAAGTCTTTTTGGGAGCTTTTAACTTCCAATATTTGCCTCCACCACCAAGTTGGCTCTTGAGGATTTGAATCAAACATAGTTTTATACCAAAGATGAGTTATGTATTCACCCCTAATCGTGTCATTTTCCCATTCAAGATAATTTTCTTCATCCCTCAACCTAATATGACCTCTTTCAGACTTTCTTATAATCATTCCATAAAACTATCTGTTATCCTTGAAAACCAAATGACTAAGCATTCTTCCACTCTTGTTTCCAGATGTCTATAGAGAAAGGGTCCCCCGCTTGACTAAGAGTATAAATACCTCTATCTTGAAGGGCTTCGATCTTTTCCTCTAACAATATTATCCTTTCTCCACGGCCCAAAAAAGAGTCAGCTCCAACTCTAACTTACTCTTTGTTTCCTACTTTC
>CBVK0102413451.1:0-16135 GCA_900067695.1 Picea abies | reverse complement strand
GACGCATCCTTTCATGGATGGTCACCTTATGTTCCCTATATATGAAACACTTATCATTGTAATAATATATCAAATATTGATATATCTCATATGAAGAAAAACCCCAACACTAGTAATAAAAACAAGAAAAGATAATAAAAAAAATGATGCAACCCATTATTTATTTAACCACTAGAAGATTGAATTAGTAGCATCAATATGAGATATAACCAACAAATTATGTCATATGTTTTAGATCAGTCTTGTTATAACCATAACAAGACAATTCTTTGTTTTTATTGAATGTAGACCTTCTTGAGCTACCCTTATGGCCTCAAATATTTTTCTTCCAACTAAAAAACCAAACTACTCTTGGGATATAACTTCTGAAAATATTTTATTTACCATGATTTCCAAAACCTTAGATATAATTTTGTATACATAATTGCACAAGGATATAGGCCTAAACTCATCAAATGTTTTAGGCTTAAATCCTTTTTTGGAATCAAAGCTAGGAATTTGGAGTTGAAATCTCCTAATACATTTCCAATTCTCTTGACTTCTTCAATAACTATGAGAAGTCCTCTTCCACTAAATCATAGAACCCAATGAAAAATTCTACAGACCAACCATCCAACCTTGGAAATTTATCCTTCTTAAAAGATGCTAAGATTTATTTCAATTTCTTAGAAATTTCTTCCATCGACATTTGATTATCTTCTTATGTTAAAAAACTAGGGAAATAGGAAGTTAACTTCAAAATTCTAATTACTTTTTCCCTATTTGGCTCTTTGTAAATTGGCTAAAAGTATGAGACCCCTAAATATACTATCTCCAGGAACTTTCAATGTTGAGTGTCTTACGACATCTTGCATTTCCCATATTGTGTTGATCCTCTTCATGTGGTTAGCATAATTATGGAAGATTTTTTTGTTTTCATCTCCCGTATCAAACCACACATCCCTACTTTTCATCCTCCATTCTACCTCTCTCCATTCCAACAATTTTCTCTTCTTCAATTCCAACTCTTTTAATCTCATTTTTTCCTCCTCCTTAAATATCCTTTCCTCATTCCTCTCATACATATCAAAAATTTCCTTCTCAATTAATTCAAGATCCTTATCCATACTCCTTTTTTTAAAGCCCAAGATGCCACAACTTATTTTACTTTCTTTAAAGTAGTTACAAATTGAAAGATAGTTGATTCCCTATATTTAACATCATAATCTACTCACTCGTTCTCGACCAAATCTTGCAAATCCTCCTCATCCTTCCAAAGAGGATTGAACTTGAAGGGGTCAGTTGTTACAAGGTTTCCTCTCCATTTGGATAACAATAGGTAAGTGGTCTGAATGTCCCCCTACGTCGAGCCAGAATTTTATCTTGTTTGTTTGTTGGTATCCTCCCTAGGGGTTTAATAGGATCCTATGGGGCCATTAGAGATAAGAACATGATAAGTATGGTGATCATTTAATTTGATGTGGACTAGATCTGCAATGTTAGTTATAAGAAATAAGGCCCCATTAGATAGTTAGCATTTAATGTGGCCTCATTAAATAAATCCCACTAGGTAGTTATCACTTGGTATATATAAATAAGGATGGAGTCCTCATTATTGAGCATGTATGAGAATATTTTTGTATTGGATCTTAGCCCATTATGAACACACTTCTTGGACCACTTCACTCTCAACATTGAGGATAGCATTCCTACATGGACCCCTAGCTTATGGTTATATATCTTATGTACAAGCGTTTAGGACAACATTTCCCAAAGGGAAAAATGGGATTTTGGGATCCTCACTATGGGTGTAATAGGAGCATATGGGCCCATTAGAGATAAGAATAGGATAAGTATGGTGGCCATTTAATGTAATACGAACTTGGTATACAATGTTAACTATTATTAAATAAGGCCTCATTAGGTAGTTACCACTTAATGTGGTCTCATTAAATAAGGCCCACTAGGTAGTTAGCATTTGGTATATAAAGATAAGGATGGAGTCCTCCTTATTGAAAATGTATGAGAATATTATTTTATTGAAGCTTAGCTCATTAGGAGGTTTCCCCCTCAAAGAGGAAAGTGAACAGGAATTGATCCTTCCATAAAAGGATCATTGTAAGGTGTTGCCTTACCATAAGGGTATTTTGTATTAAGTATTGAAGTATTTATTTCCCATTATTATACATCTTATGTGTGATTTCATTTTTAGATATAAGGCACACTACATTGTTTCACTTGAAAGAATCATAAATCTATCTAATCTCTTAGGGACCCCACCTTCACCAAACCTATTATTCCTCCATGTTGACATAAGTTATAATGGTTCAACATCTACCAAGCTTTCCTCCTATATCTTGTGCCTAAAGAATTTTTCAAAGTATCCAACCTAGCAAATCACCCTAGACCTCTAGTCTACTCAAAGTAAAATTTAATTCCCCACCTAAGATGAGCCTTTCTTTCTTGATACACCTCTTAGAGAAGAACCTTTACCAAAAGGATTGTCTATCATCATAAGGACCATAGTAATTGATTACCAATATATTTTGTCCCAAGTCCTTTAACATAAATTTTATCTTTGACATCTAATTCAATAACAAAAAAAGTGAGTAAGGGAATTATTTTCTTCCAACCAATAAGAACTCCCCAAAAGTTTCCTCTAGCATATAAAGCCATGAAATCCCAATCTCTCAACGGATTTCCCAAGCTCCCAACAACCTTTTTATCCTCGCCCATAGTTTCTTGGACTAGTATAACACCAAGCTTGTGCACCTCCATGAAACACAACAAAACAAGCTTTTTAAAGGGCTTGTTGAGACCTCTTATATTTAATGATCAAATAATCATGTGTAGACCCTAGAGGTGTTTTGTCGCACTCTAAGGACCCATTTGATGGACTTATGTTTAACCCGTTGAATCTCTTTAGGGGCTTTCTCTTGAGCATGGTGTATAAAGGATTTTCTTTCGATTGTGGATGGACCAAAATTCCTAACATGGTATAGAACTAGACCCCTTCTATCCCTTTTTCTCCCATCACATTCTCCCCCCTTATAGATCTTAAATGATATCAAAGATTTCTTCAGGTTTTTTACATAACCCCTAAGTTGAAACCCTGAGGAAGAGTTTCTCCATCATGAGAGTAATCACTAGAGGATATTTATATTGAGAGGTAGAGCTAACGTTTTCTTTCCTAGGAACAAAATTAATGTTAACTTGGTCTAAGCTCAAAACCCTAGACTTATCATTACACCTAAAACCCCTCCTAGGACTATTTGTGATTTCTATCGAAGGCCAACTTCTTTATTGCCTAGATCGAAATTAATCTTTTCTGTAGGAGGACAAATTTAAAAGCTAGGCTCTAAAGACTTACTAGTAATTTGGATTGCAAAATCATTCAAGCCTCAAGTGACTCCTTGATGGTGTATACCCCTTCAAATGATAGTTGAGAGCTCTGGCTCAGAGTCAATATTGTATCATGATCTTCTTCATTTCATTTATCTGGGGAACTATTTTATGATATAGTGTATAGATTGCTCACTTATTTGATCAAATTGAGATTCGAAACATCTTTTTTTTCAAAATCCCTCAGGCCTCTCTTGGATCACATGACCTTTCTCTCCAACCCTCTTCACATCATATTTTTTCTTCCAAAATTTATTTGAGAAAGACTGATAACAATCCTCTATAATGTGGACATAAACATGGCAACAAACACACCTAAATGGGACTTTGATGTAGTCCAAAATTTGATAATGAACTATACTCCCTACCACAATGTCCACGATGTCCAGAAGACCTTCACTTATATTCACCTCAACCAATAGCCTAGCTACCCTTTAATAAAAAATGGTTTTGAAGGGGACATGTGTGTCTAGAGTTTTAGCCAAATTGTCTCGTATCTCCTTTAAGATTTGTTCAAACCACAGTTCCATAAGCAATTTGGGTAGCTTGACCCAAATTGCAATTCGCTTAGAGACTTTTGTCGAAGGATCAAATAAGCAGTCCAAGCTTTCATAGACAAAAGGGTCCATCATCGCCCTAACATTTTATTTGAGTCCTCCTCAAACCAAAACAATAATCCAATCCACTCTCTAGTTAAGAGAAAAAATGTAGGTACATACCCTAAGATTGGTGTCCAAACCTTCTAGATCCAATAATTTAACTATGCTCCAAGATATGATGATAAAACAAAAATTCCTATGAAAACTTTCCCCGAAAATTTCAACATTTGTTCCACCCTCAAATCCTCTCGTAACACCATTGTGACCATTGACCTTTCTTGCTTCACTACCTTTCTTTCCCTCTTCACCTTTGGGGTCTCAAATTTATCCTAATCAAGCTTATCCACCTTCCTTTCCACACTTAAAGATTACAAATTCAAACCTTTGTTGATAGATCTTGAACCTCATAAGCTCTCCTCTACAACTAGTAAGGTTTGCAAATTGTTTGAGGTCTGAATCAAAAGCTTAGTGCCACCTCTATCCTAGTTATTCTTTCTAAAACCCTTAACTTGAATAATCTGGCCTACATCCCATGGCTTATTAACTAATCCATTATGGCCATCCCACCAGTTAATCCCTCCATTAATCCCTTTCCAATTGGACTTTTAATCATATGTGTGCTTTTAGAATCTATGGTAAAGCCAACACATGCTAACAATAAACATGATTTATCCACTTTTGTAAAGTCTTCAAAGATCTTGTGTAAAGCAAAAGAGTCCCCCATAAAATGTAAGTCGTTGTCCTCTTTACAAAATCTTGACCCTTTAGACATGAATCCACAAAAATCTATAAATCCAACATAACTCATACATTATAGAAAATATAACTCTATTAATTAAAAAAACTAATATTATATTAAAATGTTTACTTAAAAAATCAAAATTATTTTATTAATTAAAAAATGATAATAATATATTAAAATTATATATAGTATATATCTATCTTTCATAATATAAAATTTCATATTATATAATATAAATGGTTTTATAGTACTTACATAATTGCAATTTTTGCAATTTCATTCTTATTAAAATGCATAAACATATTGTTTATAATATAATATTTGTTTTAATGTTTTTCTAATATTTAGATTGTGGTTGTGTGATGAACTATGAAGGAAGAGAGACAATGGTACATATCAAGCACCAACCTGGCAAGTAAAATTTAAAATTGAAAATGCCATCAAAGATGGAACGTATAAGTTGCGTTTAGCAATTGCATCTGCAACATTAGCTACTGTTCAGGTATTTACAAAATAATTTTATGAAGTTTGTTATTTTTAATATATTAGCTACTGTTCAGGTATTTACAAAATAATTTTATGAAGTTTGTTATTTTTAATATATTAATAATATATGAAACTAACACCTTAATATGCCAAAGGTACGATTCAATGATCCGAATGTTGTTCCTGCACACTTCGAGACACCCAGAATTGGAAGAGACAATTCAATAGCTCGACATGGAATTCATGGGTTGTATTGGTTATTTAATGTAGACGTATCTAGTTCTTGGCTTGTTCAAGGAGACAATACTCTCTTCCTTGGTCAATCCAAATATGGAGGGGTTTTCACTGGAATTTTTTATGACTATATACGTTTGGAGGAACCCCAACCTCAATATTGATCAAAGCATTTAGAAAACAGTATAGTCAAACTATAATTGAATATGATAACTTATATCGAATTTTATTTTGTATTTAAATAAATATTTTATAAGCAGTAGTCTAAATGTGTTAAGTTTTTGTTCTTTTTAAGTATATTTTTAGGTTATATTTGTTCGAATTTAGGTGAGATATTGTTGGATATGTAGATTTGAGTGGTTAAATCTGTATAATTAGAGTTCATTTCTACATTTATAAATGCAATTTAAACAACAGAAAGTTGTGATTTCGACAAAAAAAAGTAAAAACTTAGAACAATTAGACAAAGTCATTTTATAATTAAATTTATGTAATTATAATTTGTTTGCTTAATGTGATTTTTTTATTCATTTTTCAATGAATTCTTCATAGAAAATAGCTTTTAAAAATAAGAGATTTAAAATATTATTGAAAAAATAAACAATATTTATTTAGAAATACAAATACATCATGGTTGTTAAATATTTTGTTGATGAAGGTCATGGTTGTGGTTATCATTTATAAGATCAACTTTGATATATTAAATTTTGAGAAAAAATTATAAGGAATTAAATGGTTTTCTTTAGCATTTTATTTTCATGCTAGAAAAATTGGACAAATGTTTTCTTAAATCTCCATACTTTTAACTTTTAATAAGTTAACAAATTAGGATGATCACTAGTGTTACTAATATTTTGAAACTAAGATTTAATATGGGTATACATAGAACATTCTATAATAATGTGCATGTCATCCTCCACCTTCTTAGTAATCATAAATATGACAAATTTTATCCTCCCAATATGTTTTAGGATTTGTCCAATGCTCTATTTTACTATGGAGTTCATAAAATTTTGTTCTTATTTTCACAATGTTGATTTTCATCTTGAAGATAATTATACATAAAGATACTTTTGGTTTTTTAAATTGAGGTTAATGACCTATTTATAGTACTTTAATTTTCCCTTACCCTTCTTCATTACATCACAATTTCTCTTTAAATTTAAACATGTTAATATATTTAATGATAAGAATATTTTGTAAACTTCTATCTTTCATTTTTTAATGGATTAGCTAAACATTAACATCATTATACCAATCCCTTTTAAGCTCATGTAATTTTGATCGAGACTTGAAACAATCCCACGAAGTCTCATGCTTTTCATGTCAATTATTTTGTGTTTGTATATTAAATATCTAGTCATAACCATAATTTCAATCTATTGTATAAAGTGTATTGCTATTTAATTTTAGAATTGTTTACACTTCAGGTCCATATAAAATAACATGAGCAAAAAAGTGGATAATGTAAACTTAGTGTTCCTAACTCCATGCAAATTGAACCAACAACCCACATACTACAACATGTTAACAATAACACCAACCAATTATACCAATCCTAAAAATTTGAATAATATATATATAATATGTATATTATCAAATAGAAAAGATTTATATTATTAAAATAAGAAATTTATAAAATATAAAAACACAAATCTTTTACTATGATTTTAAGGTCCCGGATGAAAAAAAGTGCTCCTTTAAACAATGATGTGTTGTTGTAACTTAACAAAAACTAACACTTATCTTGCATCTTCATATGGATAAAGTAACAATAGTTGTGAAGTACCAAGTACTTATTTTGAGAATTTTCAAAAATATATATAAATTTTGTTTGAATAAGTTAGTTTGGAAAAAGTAGACCTGCAATGCCTTTGATGGCCAGTGTGAAGGGGCACTTTTGGTGGTATCCCCATGACCCCATGTTCAATGAAAGAATGTTTCACCGACTCTAGGATGAATATGGTGAGGTATCGCAGATCCCACACCCATATCTAATTCGGGTGTTGGGGTCCAAAATGGTGTGTGGAGTTTGATGGCCAGTGTGAAGGGGCACTTTTGGTGGTATCCCCATGACCCCATGTTCAATGAAAGAATGTTTCACCGACTCTAGGATGAATATGGTGAGGTATCGCAGATCCCACACCCATATCTAATTCGGGTGTTGGGGTCCAAAATGGTGTGTGGAGTGGAAAGACCATCTCTAATTCGAGAGTGTTGAGGCTCAAAATGTTGTGTGGAGTGGAAAGAATGATATGATCCCCAGTGTGGGATTATCAAGTTTTTGTCATTTTTGTAGTTTACCATATTCACAAATTATAACTAATTTGTTATTATTATGAAAAAAAATGTGTTTAATCAAGATTTGTTTGTTAAGAGTTAATCAAAAGTATTTTTTTGGCAAAAGTTTAAATTGAAATCCACGATAATATTTGGTTTTGTGTATAAGATCACAACTAAATGCTATTAAAAAGCACATGGTCTCATTAGAGGTAGCTTCAACTAAACATAAGGAAACATGTTAACCACCCAAAATCTAGAGATATTTGAGAAAAGTGAAAATCTACCTCCTTATAAACCACCACTAGATTATTTCAAATGACAAAATTTTCTTTGATAACAATTATAAATCAGCTTGCATTCACAAATAGTAGCTAATGATGATGGTTATATCTCTACTGCTAGTTGACAACTAACTATAATAAAGTTTACATTTATCAATAATATCTAGTAATAATAATATTTACTAATAGCTGTACTTACCATCACAAATAAATTATAATAAGTTATTAGGAAAAAAATTCAAACCCTATAAATTTTAAGTTTAAGAAAAAGTTACTGGAAACTAAGAATTCAAATCTAAGAGTTAATTAAAACAAAGAATTCAAATCTCATAAATTATATCTTATAAATATTCGGTGCACAGTGTGATCAAATGTAAGATGAATTATACTAAAAGCACGGAGACTATGCTATAAAATTCAATATACAAACTGGATTGCAATAAGCTCTGCTTAATAATAATGATCAAATGCGATTTAAAACGGATGAAATTGGAAAATATTTAACCACAATTATGTTTGAATGATTGGTTTCCATGTTCCTGTATAACTCATTTTCTTATTTTAATTATCGCTGCACGTATATCAATATCCACAGTTATAAACAGAATGACAATATTTATTCAACGCACGGCGGCGATGGTTTTCAAGGGAAGGACACGGAGCTCAGTCCACCCAATGACAAGTGACAAAGTAACCAGAAATAAGGAAATTACGTTTAAAAAAGACAGCTTCAGGTCACAATATTAGCCTTTATTAGTTGATAGCAATCACTGTATTTGTATTTGTTGATAGCAATCAGTGATGACTGTCTTTCTTATTGATTGATAATTGTAGTTAATAAGTTATGATAAGTTTTACCATCTTATGATTAAAAAAATAATTGTTTATTTATTTGTTGAGTTTGCATTTAAAAACGAATACAGCTTATCATTGTTGATTTTAGTGGTTTTCCTTGAATAATGGTGATGAGTTAGCTTATATTGATCGATAGCAATCATTCTATTGGTTGATAGCAATCAAAAATGGCTATCCTCACTACTGATTGACAACTAAAGTTATGATAAATTTTACTACCTTCCAAAAAAAATTATTAACTTATCTATTACATTTGGGTCTAAAACAAATACAGCATACCATACCATATTACATACCATATTACAGATTTCAATTCAGGTTTTGTTTTTTATAAATAATATGTTGCTATCATTATTAGAACCCGGGGTCTTATGCAGGTATGATTCTATGTATTCTCCAGTTACTGGGATAGATAAGCCATAGTTCGGGAATTAGTAGAAATGAAAACAACTGTATGTTATACATTTCAACCAACATAGGAACTTAGGGTGTGAAGGTGGCACCCTATCTACAGAGGACCGATGTGGTGAAGCTCAGTTGCCAACAGTATATAATAATATTGAAGGGGAAACTCAATGAATTGTTAATCAATTGGGTTATTATTGTTGGGATTTGGTGACAATTAATTTTCTCAATGATGGATTTGGATCTTATTATTCTGGATTGGTTGTAATTAAAATAGAATAAGTTAGAATATGGATAGGAGTGCATTTAATAATCATTTTTTTGTGTAAATGTATATAAATTCATGTAAACCCGTAGAGGTAGATACGACATAGTGAGAGGAATGAGAGAACTTGCAAGTCTGTTGTAATCTCCGTGATCTGAATAATAAGACAACCGATGCTTATGCTTGGTGGACTTAGCCCAACGTTTGGGTGAACGGCATGAAATCTCTGTGTTTCTTATTTATATGATTGTTAATTATCATATGTGAATTGTGTTTTCCACATTTACAATTCTAACAAATGATATCAAAACTAATTAAAAAAAAAGTATTGAAAACGTCAAATTCTCAAAAAAAAAAAAAACAGCTAAAATGAAACTTTTGTACAATGCATCGATTTCCACATCATCGCAAGGACCTCCTCTTGGAAGGTGCAACGACAACCTGACATAGTCGCAACCTGTGTGTATCGGGAGGTGCGACGACCCTTTGAAGCAAGTCACAAGGCAGCGGCATCGGATGGTGCGTTGACTCCCTTAAGATAACATTCGCATATGTTTTTCTTTCTTATGAAAAACTTAAGGTATGAAGAATTTTGCACAAGTCGTGTGAATTTTTTATTTTTTTAAGAAACTTTAACAAGTCAAAAATTCAAATCATGTGGAGGCGTTTTAAAAGGTTTACTATATTTGGAATATAGTATGTAAAAGGTATAAAGTAAATTAAAAAGGTGAATTTTATTTTTAAATAAAAGGTGAGGTTGGTAAAAGGATTTTTTAATTAAACATTTTATTAATTTTTTTGGAGTTTATACTATTATTCCTTTATATTATTTTTAAAGGATCTTAGTTATTATAAGCACTGGGTATTATGAGATTTTGTGTTAATGGTTAAGATGCAGAGTTCGAAGTTTGAAGTTGAAAAGTTCAATGGTAAAAGCAACTTTGAGCTTTGGAAGCTCAAGATGCGGGATTTATTGGTGCAACAAGGGTTGCAAAAAGTATTTCAAAGAAACCAACAGCGATGACGAATGAGGAATGGGAAGATTTGGATGCAAAAGCTCTTAGTACCATTCGTTTATATATGACGGATGATGTTCTATTTAATATCGTAGAAGATGATACAACATCAGGCTTATGGAGCAAGTTGGAAAGTCTATATATGACGAAGTCCTTGACGAGCAGAATCTGCTTGAAGAGATAGTTGTATAGTTTGTGGATGAAAGAAGGTACAAAAGTTGTTGACCATTTAAATACCTTCAATACCCTTATAGTTCAATTGACTAGTATGGAAGTTAAATTCGAAGATGAAGAGAAGGCTATTACACTATTGTGTTTGTTGCCTGAGTCTTGGGATAATCTAATCACATCTATTAGCTTTAGCTCAATAGATATTTTAGACTATGACTCTATTGTGGGAGCTTTGTTGGTTGAGGAGAAAATCTAGTCAAGAAACCTTAACTTCAGAGACGATGTTGGTCAAAGGTCGAACTAAAGAGCAGAATGAGAGAAGTTTTTCTCGATCTAAGTCAAGACACAAAAAGGGTAAATCAAAATGTTGGTACTGTGGCAAAACAGGACATCTCAAGAAAGATTGTTGGAAAAGAAAAGAATCTGAGGAAAACTCTACGAAGGAAGCAAATTTGGCTGTAAAAAATTCAGGTATGACTGATCAAGTTTTATCTGTTTCTAGTAATTTACAATTAGTAATTTACAATATCAAGAAGAATGGCAGTTAGATTCAGGTGCCTCCCACCACATGTGCTCACATAGAAATTGGTTCATTTATTACCAATGTGTTGATGAAGGTGTAGTGTTTATGGGAAATGGTATTCCCTATAAAACTATTGGGGTTGGCAGTGTTAGAATCAGGATGTTCAATGGTATTGTTAGGGAATTAATGGATGTTAGATATGTACATGAGCTTAAATCAAATTTGATTTCATTGGGAGTTTTGGATTCATGTGGATATAAGTATACAGGTCAAGGTGGAGCACTCACATTGTCGAAAGGTAGTTTAGTAGTGATGAAGGAAACAAAGGTTAATAACCTTTATAATTTGGAAGGGAGTATTGAAGTGGAATCTGAAGTGACAGATGTATCTTCTTGTTTATGGCAAAAGCATCAAGGTCATAAGAGCAAGAAATAATTGCAGGTATTGGTAAGCGGTAAATCATTTCCAGAGTTGAAATCTTTGTTTCTGAATTCCTACTTGTTTTATATCTCTGCAAGTTATGATGATGGTATAAAGGGATGTTGTGTGTAGGATCCTACTTCTCACAAGGTCATCATTGACAGAAATATAGTATGTATGGTACAACAAAAAGGGTTGATTCACGATCGCAATGGTAAACTTGTTTGCATGCTATATAATTCATTGTATGTCCTATTGGTACCCAAGTAAATATACAAGAGGTTTGAATCCTTCATAGTGAGTCAGAATTTTTCAAAGGGTAGGAATGACTATACAGTTTATAGTACATTCACAGTCTTGATGTTATCTGTTGATGATATGCTCAATACAAGCCGAAGCATGGATAAAATCAGTAAGAAAATGACTCAGGTGGACAGGACAATTCAGATGAGGGATCAAGGAGCAGCAAAACAAATTATGGGCATGGAAGTATACAGAGATTGTAATGGTAAGTTGTGGTTGGAGTTCAGTATGAACATTGTAAAACCAGCTTTTATCCCTCTTGCTTTCCATTATAATTTTTCTTCAAGCATAGGTCATGTGTATAAAGAAGAAAAGGTTATGTCTCATGTAAGTTCAGTAGGAGGTCTATTGTATGTGATGAAATGGTTAAGACCAAATGTTTCACATGCTAATGATGTTGTCAGATACGTGACAGATTCAGGTGTTCCAGTGAAATAGGTGCTTCAGCATTTGAGAAGCACAAATGTCACCTATAATGGTTACATTGAGATGGTATGTGATAATTGTAATCCATATTTTACAGGTGTTTTGGATAGGAGGAGATATATCACTAAATATGTCTCACAACACAATTGTGGAAGACATGTTGGAGGTGGAGTGACCCCTCAGGAAATCCAAACTCATGCATGTCACACAGGCGAATCATGAAACCAGTTTTATTAGAGAAGCTGCAGTGGTGCTTGGCTTCTCTTGGCTTGCAGAAAGGGTGATGAACAAAAGGAAGGAGCAAGGTATCAGATTAATTGTTGTCAAGGTGGAGATTGTTGGGATTTGGTGACAACGAATTCCTCCAATGATGGATTTGGATCCTATTATTCTACATTGGTTGCAACTAAAATAGACCAAGTTAGAATATGGATAGGAGTGCATTTAATAATCATTTTCTTGTGTAAATGTATATAAATTCATGTATGCTCGTAGAGGTAGATACGACAGAGTGACAGGAATGAGAGAACTTGCAAGTCTGTTGTAATCTCCATGATCTGAATAATAAGACAATTGATCCCTATGCTTGGTGGACGTAGCCCAACATTTGGGTGAACCACGTGAAATCCATGTGTTTCTTATCTATATGATTGTTAATTATAATATGTGAATTGTGTTTTCCGCATTTGCAATTCTAGCAATTATGAGGCCTGCAGTGCAGTCTGCAGAGTTCTCTCATATCGATGGTAAACATAATCTTGAAGATCCAGTTGGTTGCATGAATTGTTTTATAGACAGAAATGAATCGGGTACTTCTGAAATAGTTAAATTTGGAGTGAAGGAGTCAAAAGCTAATGGAATGACATGTTTTGGAATAGAACATGATATATGTATAGGTTTGGAATCAATGAAATGTGAGGAGAAAGAATTAGAGATATCTACAAGTGAAGATGTCGCAATTTCCATTGAACTTACTAATAAGGCAGTTGGATTTGAAAAGAACGAAGAGACGATCGAGATATTATTCAATCAAAACCTACTGAAATTGAATATTAGAGACCTAAATTTGAAACAATAAGTGACAGATGAAAATAACAGGACCATAACCTACCAGATTTTCAGGTCCCTGATTTCCATGGTGACGAGAAGATGGAAATCCCATCCCATCCCATCCCAGAAGCACATCCCTGCAAGATGTGACTTCAAGCACATTCCAGCATATGTGTCTAATATTTGTTACCCTGTTTCCATAGATCAAGTTTGAAACATAGAGGTAGGACACACCAGCTACCTGCGAACAAAAGGTAATGCAAGTTGCTCACAGACTAAGTAAAGAAAAGGATGAATTATAAGCTCTCAGGTAAGAAAAGAAAGAAGTTGTTCGCCTAATTGTCTCTTAAAGAAAGTACCATGAACAAAATTTCTACAAAAATGGAGAATGTGTGATGTAAAGCCAATGGGAAGTCGGTAGAGCATGTCAATGCCTCACAAGTATGGCATGAAATATATTTTCTATTTCTCATAACTTGTGAATATAATTACATACATCATCCCCGGAGTAATAATAAAATAGCAAATCTAGAAAATCTAGAAGAAAAAAATTGTTTTGTTTGGTGATGTACTTCTTCATAGAGCCTGCCCTTCTATAGCCTTTGTCTGTTAAGCCCTAAATCATGGCACATTACTCCTTAATTGGGGCATATTAAATTAGTATTGTTATTTTATTTATGTCGGCTTGGTTCCATTACTTGTAATTGCACCCCCTAATCTCTTATATATACCAAAGAGACCTTTTTCATTTGGAATCATCTTGTATTTTGTGAATTCGTATGATGTATAAGGAGGTTGCCCCCTCGAAGAGGCTTATTATCCTAATTTCTCTCTTTTTCAAGGCATGGAGTACTTATTATGAGGTTTTTATGCTATTTGAATATTTGGTTCTTAACATCTGGTATCATAGCTAGAGAATCCTCGGGACTGGCTTCTTCAAAACAAATCTTCTTGGCATTTCTGCTACAACTTTTTCTCTGGAAGGTTTCGGGATATGAAATTTATATGGTGTAGAGGAGACATATAGAGCTAACTTGGGTCAAAATATCAGATTTTGGTTCGCTACATTTTTGGAAATACATTCTGTCCAAGTTAGGGTTTTTGACTAGTCCTGAAACTAGTCTGAAACAGGTCTTCTTGGAAGTTTTGCTCCCAAATTTTTTCATCTTAGTTTAAGGTTTCGAAATTTTTACAGTACAAAGGCAGAATAGTGAAGTACCTTGTGTTAAAATTTCATCCCTTGATTCGTTGTACTCTAAAATTTATTCTCTGGGGACATTCGGGTTTTTGGTTGGTCCAGAATTCAGTTTAAAACAGGTGTTCTTGGGAAAAATGTTATATCTGAAGCTACAGACCTCCAAATTGAGTGGGACCTGTTCCATGGGCTAGGGTACGGACCAAATTTTTACTGGTGCAAATTTCAAGTTCTGGAGTGAATACAATGGCACGAGGCAGGCCGTACAAGTTGGCTCTCCTGAAAGGGAAAAAAATCAGCACATCTTGGGAAAGTTATCATAAAATTATCTTGGAGAATCCAATTTTGGTCTAATCTGTGGGGTTGGAAAGAAGACACATCATGCTACTTCAAGCCGAAATTTTATACTCAGAAGGTCCGAAATTGCATAACTACAACAAAAGAAAGGTCGGATAGCAAAACAGTCTTCAAGTCATGGTTTAAAAGGTGTGTTTTGTTTTTTTAAATTTGCATGTCTTTTGACTAAACGATCTAATTAAGGGGTAATGTGACATGATTAGGGACCTCTGAATTCATACCTTAGATTAGGGACCTTAGAATTCATACCACATAGTTTTCTCATGACTAACATTTCTAACTCCATGTCTAGTCCATGGCATACGCTTTCCCTAATTGTGTGTGTTTGAATTGAACGAGCCAACCTATTGTTCCCATAAAATGGAGTATGTTGACAAGCTCTTTCTGCCATGGCACTTCTTGTGGTCGAAGAAACTTGGAAATTTTCCTTGAGCTCTCATCATCTCTATCTTCACTACTACCTTTCACCACGTGTAATGATCCCAAGCCAAATTCTTTCTTGGAATCACTAACTACTACTAATTTATTGAGTTATTAAGTGCATACAAGATTCATTAACACATGGAGATCACAATATATTCAAGATGTAGAAGCACAAGCAAAGATCTGACCTTTTTATTATGATCAATGTAAGATCAATACAATAGATGGTCGATCTGGCATAAACCTCAGATGGTCGTACAAGCAATAGATATAAGATGCTACAAAATGCTCCCGCTAATACAAAATAATGTCTCCAAAGGCTGAATAAGAAATGAAGATCAATACAAGCAGATCTGAATGCCAAACTCTCCAGCTGAATAATGCCACGCTCTAATAGAAGGTTGAAACCCTCAATAACTCGACCCTGCTGCCAAAAGTGTCCAATCACTCTAAGAAATATGCCATTTGATACATTGGGCGATGGTAAGAATAACCCAGGTGCCTGAATCTCCAAGATCCCTCTCATTCTCCGTAGATCTGAATTTCCCACTGAATGGGGTGCCCCACTAGATGACTGAAACCCTAGCTGGTTCGGCCCTGATGAAGGAGGCCTCCAAATGCTCTGAAACTCTCCAAGAATATATATCGGGCTATGAGAATCCCGTGGGAGAAGTTTCGGACTCAGATCTCAAGCAGATCTCCCTAGATCTGAGTTTTACT
>CBVK0102413429.1:0-13027 GCA_900067695.1 Picea abies | reverse complement strand
TTAGGGAGCTAAGCCTTTTACAAAGTTCATCATGCTAGCTCATCTTATTATAATTCCCCAAGGTGGATATGGAAATGCGGTATGAAGAAGAAGAAGAAAAGATGGGCCATGATGGCTAGCTGGACTTTTGAACTCTGCATTTGAACGATTACGTGTTCAACTTTGGCGGCTCAGCTGCAAGTCCATCCTAGTGCAACTTGGTGGGTAACAGGCACCAAAGGTGGAAGGGAAATCATTGCTCTATTCTAGTAGGTTAAATTTTGCTCAAGGTAGAGGCACTAGTTGTAGTGGAAAAGGTTATAGTTGCACACATAAGGTGGAAGATGTGCATGATGAGAACGTGTGAAAGGACAAAAGAAAATAATGCGACATGTAGAGGATTTGAAAATTGTAGAGAACAAGGAAGAGGGAATGGTAGTTACAAGCGGCACATATATTATTATACATGTGGGGCAAAGGGAATTATATTGTATGAGTGTACACAAAGAATGAGCATTTGCAAGAATATCAATAACCTAGTTAGCATAGGGAAAGGCATTGGTGGACTGAGTGACACTTGCGAGAATAGTAGAGTAAGGCGAAAACTTGATGAACAATTGGATGATTGTGCCAACGAAGTAGCAACAAGTGCCATTGAAAGATTGATTGTCGAGGATGAATATCATCAAGACAAAGTGTAGATCTGGGGTTAAGTGTTGTAAGGTTATAATTGATAATGGTAGTATTGAGAATATGGTTGCAATTGAGATGGTAGAAAAGTTGGGTTTAGTGAAACCTAAGAATTTAGACCCTTATTGATTTTGTTTTGGTTTTAGTGTTGATATGAAGTCATTATGACAAATTAGTGTAAGGTGGTGTTCCACATGGGATAGTCTCAAGATGACGTCCTATGAGATGTCATCCTGATGGATGCTTAGCACTTGTTGGGAAGGCCATGGTAGTACTACACATGGGGGGAAGAACACCTACACCATCACCAAGGATGGAAGGAGATTTTAATTGCTGCCAATGAAAGATGAAGAGCTTAGAGAACTGTTGTTGTAGTCAACAAAGAAATTTTTGAGTGATGTGAAGAAGACCAAGGAGTACTACACAACAGATCCAAGGATGCATGATGAGATAGTAGAGCATTGCAACAAACAGATTCCTAACATAGTGAAGAAGCTATTGGAAAAATACATTGACATGGCGCATGTAAAATTGCTAGAAGGTTGACCACCAAGGAGGAAGATGGTGCAAGACATTGATTTGATTTTGAGTGCGACATTGTTGAATCAAGCAACATGCAAAAAGAGTCTGAGGGAAAGTGTAGAGTTAAATTGGAAGGTTGGAGAATTGTTGTTTTAAGGGATTGATTAGAGAGAGTATGCACGCTTCCATTGTTGATTACACCAAGGAAGGATGAATAATGGAGGGTGGACTTGAGACTGTTGAACAAGATCACAATTAGATACATGTTCCCATTGCCATGGATGAATGTTTTGATGGATAGTTTGAGTGCCAAGAACTTCATGAAGATTCATTAGAAGAGTGGATTGGACCAGATTCAGATCATAGGAGGCGACGAGTGGAACATTGTATTCAAGACTAAGGACACTACATGAGTGGTTAGTTATGTTGTTTGGACTAACTAGTGCACTGAGTACATTCATGTGATTGATGACAAAGGTGTTGCAACCATGCATTCGTAAATTTGTGGTTGTTTACTTGGACAATATATTGATCTTTAGTGAGATGTGAGAAGATCATTTATAGTGTTTGGAACTAGTGTTTCAAGCACTGAGAAAGAACCAATTGCACATTAGCTTGAGATGTGAATTCTTTGAGGAGTTGGTGTACCTTGGGTTTGTTGTGTTTGAGGGATTTCTTTGAGGAGTTGGTGTATCTTGTGTCCAAGGAGGGATTTCTTTGAGGAGTTGGTGTATCTTGTGTCCAAGGAGGGATTTCTTTGAGGAGTTGGTGTATCTTGTGTTTGTTGTGTCCAAGGAGGGGTTTCTTTGAGTTGGTGTACCTTGTGTTTGTTGTGTCCAAGGAGGGTTTTCTTTGAGGAGTTGGTGTGCCTTGGGTTTGTTGTGTCCAAGGAGGGGTTGTGAGAGGATTTGGAGAAGGTGAATGCAATTTTGGATTGGCCCACACTGTGCATTGTCATAAAGGTGACAAATTTTCATGCAATTGCTAAGCTTTATAAGAAGTTCATCAAAGGATTCAATAGGATATGCACATTGATGATAGACATTATGAAAGTGCGAGGATTTTAGTGGAGTGCAATGACACAACAAAATTTGAAGATGTTTGAAGAGGAAGATAACAAAGGTACCCTTGTTGATGTTTCCTAATTCGAATAAAGTATTCTAGGGCGATTGTTATGCAAGTGTGAAGATTAATGGTGCATTGTTGAGTCGGTAGGGAAGGTCAATAACATTTGTCAGTAGAAGTTGAATGAAGTGCATAAGAAATATTCTACTTATGATTTGGAGTTTTATGCAATCATATAGAAGTTGAAGCATTAGTGGCACACATTGTTGCCAAAGGAGTTCATCTTGTACATAGATCATCAAACGTCGAAGTTTATTAATACACAAACATAATTGAACCAACTACATGTGAGATGGGTTGAATTTCTATAGAGCTAGGCATTTGTGTTAAGCATAAGTTTGAGAAGGAAAAGGTCGCGAATGTGTTGGGTAGAAGAGTGTTTGATGTTGGCAATAATGAAAAATGAGGTAGTCGGATTCAAATGGATAAGGGATCTGTATGAGTGTAGAAAAGTTTTTGTATAGGTTGTAGAGATGTGTAGTATGCCGAAAATGCAACAAAACAACACAAATGTATTACTTCATCCAAGTCGGTTCTTTTTTTAGGCCAAGCAATTATGTATACTTAAAGGATCAACAAGGGAGAGTTTGATTCGAGAGTTGAACAATTGTGACTTAGGAGGTCATTTTGGGCATGAAAAGATGCAAGCTTTCTTGGAGGAGAGAGATTATTGGTGGAGTACGAAGAAGGAGGTCAATTGTCTTTTGGCACAATGCGGGATTTGCTAGATGGCTAATGTAGTGAGTTAGAATTGAAGATTGTTTCCTATTCCAAAGATGCCCCAGGAAGATAAATCGATGGATTTTATACTTGGATTGTCAAGAACACAATCCAAATTTGGTCTAGTGTTTGTTGTGGTTGACTAGTTCTCAATGACAACACTTTTCTTACTTTGCAAGAAGATCAATGATGTGAGTTATTATGCTAGAGTGTTTTTGAAAGGAGATACTAGGATTTCATGGATTGTTGAAGATGATCACATTAGATAGGGATACCGGATTTGTAAGTTATTTTTGGAGGATGTTGTGGAATATGGGGATGAAGCTATAGTTCTATTCAACATATTACCCTGGGATATATGGACAAACAAAGGTAGTCACCCAAAGCCTTAAAAATATCGAGGTTTTTAGTTGGAGACAAGTCAAAATAGTGGGATTGGTATTTGGCAGGGGCTAAATTTGCATTTAGTAGCTTTGTGAAATGTCATTTTTTGGGATTAAAGGTGAACAAGATATTCAACATTCAAAATTATATGGAATGAATTCGAGAGGAGTTGTGGATTTGATTGATATGCCAAGAAACTTGAAGAGGAGTGAAAATGTTGAGGCATTTGTAGTGCAGATGGAGCATGTGTATGAGTAGGGCCAAGACAAATAGAAGGAGAAGTGTGTGGAGTATAAGGAATGTGTTGATGTGTGACAAGGGTATAAATCATATGGCTGGAGATTTGGTCATGGTGCATTTGATGAAAGAGTGCTATACCAGAGGTACATACAACAAGATGAATGTGAAGAAGATTAGACCCTGTAAGATAAGAAGAAAGTTTGGCAACAATGCATATGAAGTTGAGTTACAAGAAGAGTTTGACATATTACCTATTTTGGGTATAACAAACTTGTACAAGGAAGGAGAACACATTGAAAAGGATGATGATCAGAAGAAGACAACACAAAGGTGAATTAGTGAAAATAGATGCCAAGGATGAGAAGGTAACCAAAAAGACAATGTGTTGAGTACAAACAATACTTGGTGAAATGGAGGAACAAACTAGACAAGGACAATAATTGGATTTTTTAATCATATTATTAGAAAATTTGCAAGGGAAAGAATGTAGTAGAGGATGAAGGATCAAGGCAATGACATGCAATGTTTTATTTGCAATAGGAGTTGATGTTAGAGCATCCCAAGAAAAATTAAGTACGAGTGCATGGCAGAAAAACATGCACAAGGGTGCACGACAAAAGTAGAAGCATGATAGATGGAAGCGCGAGCATGACAGAGAAACTCAATACAAATTTTGGTTGTGGAGGAAAGTAGCACATTAATGAGCATGCATGAGAACCGTGATGAGGAGTGTGCATGGCAAGTGCTATAGGAAACAATGTGACGACATTTTGAAGGAAGACGAATAGTTGTAAACGATAGATGAAGCAAGCAAAGAGTCATACATGGATTTGAGTAGTCAAAGAGGAAGATGGAGGATTGGGAAGTAAGGTGAAGAGTTCGTTGGAAGTTGGACAATGAACCAACGAAGAACAAATATGATGGAAACCATTAGAGTTTGTTAGCCAATTAGATTATGTAGGTAGTGCATTCAAAATAGCCAGTCAGATCATAGAGTTGGCCGAACAAGTTACAAAGAGCTAATCATACTTGGAGATAGTTGCTTACTTGTTAGTGAGTCTGCTGTAAACCAAGTAATGGATCATAAAGTTGGCTCAACATAATATGAGGGATAGTCATAGTATTAGAGTTAGTGGCATGGTTGTTAGTGAGTTTGATGTAACCAAGCAGTAGAGTGTGAGAGAGTGCAAAGTGATCGTAACCTATGTACAATGACATTAATGAGAATGAGTGAAATATTGCCCATGTAATGAGAATTGGTTTTGCATGCTATGAGAGTTTGAATGCGTGATTGTTTGCTTAGAGAGTTCTGTTCTAATTGTAGTCTTGCATATCACTACACGACGGATGAGTGGAGGCAAATTTGGGCATGCCACACCCCCGACTATGCCTAATGGAGTCGTGGAGGGGAAGAATCAAACAATAGTAAAGATGGCAAGGGGCATGATAAATGGAAGAAAAGTTATAACTTATGAGTGATATTTGGGGTAAGGTTATTCATGCTACTATTTATTTGCTCAACAGGTGTCCTGCAAAGGCAATAAAGAATGTGATATTAGAGGAAGCATAGTCTAGGAGAAAACCTTAAATAAAGCAGTTAAGGAATTTTGGTTGCACACCTTATGTTCACACCACTCAAAAAATACATGAGTTAGATAACAAAAGTAGATGGTGTATTTTTATTTGGCTATAGTGATGAGTGAAAACATATGGGCTCTTTGATCTTAAAATTCATAGAAATATTGTTAGTAGGGATAATTTTTGGTGAACCATGTTGCAATCAATTAGACAACTGGCCTGTAGATCAAAGAGATTTAAAATAAACAAAAAATGTGTGTGCAATGCGATATCATTTTATTAAAAAATATGACCATATGTACTTTGCTTTGGACATAACGATACGACTCCCAAAAATACAGGGGCATGTCTTAACTATTAATTAACTCACATGTGCTCTAGTTAATAGTCTAAGGTCCACATTAACTTTATATCTAGTCTAAACACTAAGTCTATACATTGGTCATTAATCTCTATCACCCCCCTTAATGACCAATCCATTAACATTTACATCAAGAATGTCACAAAATTTCACAAATTTATACTTTGACAGAGGCTTGGTAAATAACAGCTAGCTGGTCCTGTGTAGGATAATACAAAAGTCAAATTCCCTTGCTTTACACTATCTCAGATGAGGTGGTGGTGCTGTGCTTCTGTCTGTATGTTGTTTTTGAATGAAAACTGGGGTTTTTCACTAGCTTCAACACATCCTAATTATTGTAGAATAAGGGGGTTGCTTTACTTTGTTGAACACTTGCATCATCAAGAACTCTCCTGTGCCACACTGCTTCACATGCATCTCCTACTGCAACTTTGTGCTGTCTCTGCAAGATAGAGCAACTGTAGTTCGCTTCTTGCTTCTTGTTGGATTGTGAAATAGCCCCTGAACCCAAATTAAATACGTATCTTGATGTAGATTTTCTATCGTCCAGTGATCTGCACTGCACAATCTGAATCTTCTATCGTCCAGTGATCTGCACTGCACAATCTGAATCTATGCAGCCTGTCAGAGTAAAGCTATCATTTTTGGCAAACTCAACAACAACATCCAACATTTCTTTTATGTTCCACAGAATCCTTTTTGCAGCTTTCCAGTGAACAACTCTTGGTGAAGTCATCAACCTGGAGACACATCTTACTGCAAAATTGATTTCTAGCATGCTGAAAGTTAAATAAATCAAACTTCCTACTAGTTTTCTGTACAGCATTTCGTCTTCCTTCAGCTGATCGCTGCAAACTTGTTTCAACTGCTGTTATTTATGGTTTATATCTATCATTGTAAATTTCTTAAGCAACTCTCTCACATACTTTGTTTGCAAGTTGAAAATACTCTTCATTTTCCATACTTCAAATCCAATATGTTAATGCTCAATACCTAAATCTGATATTTCAAATGTTTTTTTTGGATCCTGTTTTACTACATTATTTACACTAGTAATAGTAATTATGATATCATCTACAGAAACAGCATGGATAATAATATCCTTACGACTCTTAATGTACAGGTCAGGATTCAATGCACTCCTTTGAAAGCTACTTCCTCTCAAATGCTAATCAATCTTCAAGTACCAGGGTCTGAGCCCCTGCTTCAAGCCATAAAGTGCTTTCACGAGTCTGCATAACGAATTCTCCGTGCCTTTTAGCACAAACCCTTCCAACCGAGTGATATACACCTCTTCTTCAAGGTCTCCATTCGAGAAAGCACTGTTCACCAACCAAATTGTGGTGCTAAATCTAACACCAATTCATTTGTGATTATTTTTGCGGCTGAAGCAAGTCTCCTCAAAATCGACCCCTTTCTGCTGTGCATATTCCTTTGCCACCAGCCTTGCCTTATACTTATTTATGGAACCATCTGCCTTTTACTTTGTTCTGAAGACCAATTTGCAGCCAATGGGCTTTATGCCTTCACACAACTTGATCAACTTGTCTTATTTCTCTGCAATGCTTCATTAACATTCACTGTGTCAGTCCATTTTTATGACTGCTGGCTTCTTGAACAGAACTGGGTTCAGAAGAAGAATTCACTCACTCATAAAAACAAGTGACAAAATTTACCTGCTTCTGCTGTATCTTTGCTGCAGTTATTTCTTATTCTCTAGGCTTTTGGAGCCTCATCTTCTACTTTTTCCTCTTGTTGCATTTTCTCGTTTACCTGCTTCTGCATTTTTGCTGTGATTCTTTCTTATCTTCCAGGTTTTGGAGCCTAATCTTCTTTTTACTTTTGCTGCATCTCCTCCACTTTCTTCTCTTCTTTCTCCTGTAGGTGGCTATTGGCTTTTCTGAAACAGCTTCTGAAGAATCTATTGAAAGTTTGGTACTATTACTGTTCTTACTGCCCTTCTTCTCTGATGCTGCATCTGCAAGCACAAAAAACAACATCCTGATGGACAAGCCTCTTCTTATCAACAGGATCATATAACTAGTAAACCTTTGACAACTTGCTATAACCAATAAAAATGCATTTCTTACCTTTGTCATCCAGCTTGTTCCTTTTTTCTTTTGGAACATGCACAAGGGCTTTGAATCCAAAAATTTGTAAATGCAGAATATTGGGCTTCTTACATGACCACACCTCTTTCGAGTCTTCCATTCAACTGCTTTAGTTGGTGATCTATTCAACACTGTAATATTCACAGCTTCTACCCAAAATTTTCCCTTCAACTTGCACCTGGCCATTTTGACTATTGTGCATTCTTCATCTTGGCTAGACCATTCTGCTACGGATAATAGGCTGGGGTTTGCTGCCTTCTATGCCTTGTGACTTATAAAACTTCTGGAAATTACCAGAAATATACTTGCCACCACTATCAGTTCCAAGAATTTTAATCTGTTAACTATGAATTATTACCTTTTTCTTAAAATTTTTAAAGAAAGCAAACCCATCAGATCTATTTTTAAAAAACTAAACTCAAATTCTTTGGGAGTCAAATTGGGTGGTAAAATTGTAGCTTGGAAGGTGTCTCGGCATAGGCCTAAGTGTCCAGGCATGCTGCAGAACACCTTCCTCACTAAGAGCGAGTGTTAAAATTGTAGCTTGGAAGATGTCTCAGCATAGGCTTAAGTGTCCAGGCATGCTGAAAACATTTAATTAATACCCAAATCAACATTTTATTTTTATCCCAAGTCTAACTTAGGAAAAGCATACAAATTTGTCATTTAATTTTTATTGGCATTTTACTCAGATTCCCTAAGTTCTAAACTTAAGGAAATAAATATTTCACTTAAGTGAACTTTCCTGATATTTCTAGAATAAGAGGGAAATAGAGTGAATGGAAAAAAATAAAGAGCTGATGAGAGGGGTGAAGGAGACACATTAAGTTGAGAAGCTGAAGAGGGCGCTTTGGCTGAAGAGGAGGGTGAACTAGCTATTGGAAGAGAGGTCGTACTTAACCAGGCCGTACAACAGCAAGGAGGGCCGTACCAGGCCGTACAGCAGGGGCAGCAAGAGAGGCCAATTTGCTGGGCCGTACAGTAGCACCAGAGAGGCCGAGTTCTGCAGGCCGTACAACAGCAGAAGGGGCTGATTTTCCTGGGGCCGTACAGCAGCAAATCTGGGCGAAATTTTCTGGGCCATACAGCTGAAGCAGAGGCTGATTTCAAAAGGCCGTACAGGCTGAGTTTGCTGGGAGAAATTGTTGGGCCATACAGCAGCATATCGGTTGGGCCGTAAAGCTGAAGGAAAGTCCATAAATTCTCTGTAAGAATTTTCTGATTTGTGTTGCTGTAATAATTCCTCTGAAGCCAAATAATAAAGCCCCTCTTTGCTAGTTTTCCCCACATTGGGGTTTCCAGGGTAAAATTTCTGTTGTGAGTTTTAATGTGCTTGGTTTCATGTTCAGTTTTTGTTGTGCAAAATTGCAAATTAGTGATTAAACTCAGTTGTGTTTTCAGTGCATAGTTTAGATTTACATTTCTGCATAAAAGATTAAAATCTGGGTTATAAAACTATTGGCATTAACATGGTATCAGAGCTCAGCCTTTGAATACAGAAGCCAAGTCGATTTCAGGTGTGAACCAGGAGTACAAATCAATAGAGAGGTCGAGCTGCCAAGGAGGGTGAGTGAGCTAGGGCGACAGAAAGATGGCAAATGCAGGGTTGAGATTCGAGGACAGATTGGAGGGCACTTCTAACTTCAGTCCATGGAGAGAGCGCATAGCTCTATGCTAGAGGAGTAGGGGTTATGGGAGTTTGTTGAGGGAACTCTAGTATCTCCAGCAGATCCAACACAACTTGCTGCTCATATCAGGAAGGATGTGAAGGCAAGAAGAATTATTATTGATGGGGTGAAGGACCATATCATTCCTCACCTGTCAGGAAAGAAAACAACCAAGTAGATGTGGGAATCTCTGACCAAACTGTACCAATCAAACAACCAGAGCAGAAAAATGATCCTTAGAGAGAAACTCAAGAGCATCAATATGGCCAGGGGTGATACTGTTGCATCCTACCTCATCAAGTTCACTCAGATTAGAGATTAGCTGGCAGCAGTAGGGGAAGCCGTGGATGAGACTGAGCTGGTGAGGATAGCCTTGAATGGCTTCACCAAGCAATGGGACGTGTTTGTCCTAGTGGTAGCACGGGAGAAACTGCCCAACTGGGAGAGGCTGTGGGACGATTTTGTTGAGGAGGAGCTGTGAGTTGGGACCACACAGGCCAGCCAACCGAAAGTTGAGGATGAAGAGAATTTGGCCCTAGCAGGCAAGGGCAAAACTAAAGCCAAGAAGGGCTCAAGTTGGGGTCAAACTTCAAAAGGTGAAAAGAGGAAGGACCTAAACAAAGTGAAATGCTTTGCTTGTCACAAACCATGACACTTTGCCAGCCAGTGTCCAAACAAAAAGAAGGGCAACAAGAAGTCATAGATGGCAGCTTCAGCTTCAACATAAGTTGATGAGTTTGCAGCCAGATTTGAGAGTGAGTTTTCGCTCATTACATGTCTTTCCAGTTCAGCCAACAGTGGAGTCTGTTACATTGACAATGGTGCCTCTAGTCACATGACTGGAGTGTGTGATTACTTCTCTAGCTTGCAGGAGGAGGAGATGGACCTCTACATTGAGATGGGAAATAATGCCAAGTGTCAGGCAACAAGCCATGGGACAATCACATTTTAGAGGGAGTCTGGGAAGCCACTGATGGTGAGAGACGTGTTGTATGTTCCGGGGATGACGAAGAACCTAATTTTTGTTTCAGCCTTGGAGGACATGGGCTATGTGTTCTCATTCTAGGATGGGAGAGTGTACATTCAGCCCAAGGACTCCAAGACAACCAAAGTGATTAGAGTCAGGAGAGAGAAGCTGTATAGGCTTCAGTTTGAGCCAACACGAGCATTGGTGAGCAACACTTGTGACATGGTAGAGTTGTGGCATAGGAGGATGGCACATTTGCATCTTGGAGCACTCAAAGTGCTCAAGGAGATAGTGACAAGCTTTCCAGACTTCAACACAGAGCATCATGAGGTATGCAAAGGATGTGCTATGGGGAAGTACACCAAAACTGCTTTCCCAAGCAGTGACAACAAGACATGAGGCATCCTTGATTTGATTCACTCAGATGTATGTGGGCCCATGTTAGCAGTATCCTTGAGTGGGTACGAGTATTATGTCACTTTCATCGATGACCATTCCAGGAAGACTTGGATCTATTTCATGAAGACCAAGGACGAGGTCTTTAGTCGGTTCCAAGAGTTCAAATCTCTTGTGGAGAACCAGACGAGAAGAAAGATCAAGACACTGAGATTCGACAATGGAGGTGAGTACACTTCGAAGGCCTTCAAGGATTTTTATGCAGGTGTTGGGATAAAGAGGGAGTTGATTGTTCCGTACAACCCTTAGCAGAACGGGGTGGCAGAAAGGAAGAATAGGGCCATAGTTGGGGCTGCAAAGGAAATTATGTATGATTAGGATCTGTCTAGATTCTTATGGGCAAAGGCTTGCAGCACTGTAATCTACACTACAAAACATGAGTCTGCACAGAGTGTTGGGGATAAATATTCCTGAGGAGGTCTTACAAGGAGGAAACCAAAGATTGGACACTTTCGGATATTTGGATGCCTAGTCTACTATCACGCCCCCTTAGAGAAGAGGACGAAGCTCAAGGCCATTGTTGAGAAGGGGATCTTAGTTGGGTATAGTGAGGCTTCTAAGGCATATCGTGTTTACATTCTAGCTTTGAGGAAGACAATTGTCAGAAGGGATGTAAATTTTGAGGAGGATAAAGCCCTTAAGAAGGCTCATGATATTGTTCCAACAACAGCAGGGGATAAAGAGCTTGAGATTCAAAAGGAAGAGGAGACACAGGTTACAGGTACATGTACAGATGCTCAAACTTCAAAGCAGGATGAGGAGAAGGAGGCTCCTCTAATTCAGGATACTCTTTCTTCTTCCAAGAGGAGGAAGACCAGATGGGTTGAGCAGACCTTGAGAGAGGCTCAGGAGTACGTGGGTGCTCCTAGGACTTCTGTCAAGGAGAGTAGAGCACCATAGATATTTTCTACCTGCATGGCTCTGATGAGCGAGTTGTTAGAGGCCGAGCCTTCCAACTTTCAAGAGGCATCACATCAGCAGGTGTGTCAAGATGCCATGGTGGAAGAGCATGCTTCCATCATGAAGAATGATGTATGGGAGGTTGTGCCACAACCAGAGGGGAAATTAGTGATTGGCTCGAAGTGGATCTACAAGATCAAGAATGCTGTCGATGGCAGCGTGGAAAGTTCAAAGACCGATTTGTGGCTAAGGAGTTCTCTCAGAAAGAGGGAGTTGATTATGATGAGACTTTTTCCCCAGTAGCCAGGTACACTTCGATCAAGGCCGTGATCTCTATTGCAGTTGAGATGGGGTGGAAGATCCAGTAGATGGACGTGAAGATGGCCTTCCTTAATGACATCATTGAGGCAGAGGTGTATATTGAGCAACCAGAGGGTTTTGAGGTGCAGGGGTGGGATTCCCACATTTGTAGATTGAAGAGAGCCTTGTATGGGCTCAAGCAGGCTCCCAGGGCGTGGTATTCGAGGATAGATAGCTACTTGCAGGGGATGGGATTCACCAAGAGTGAGGCAGACTCAAACCTCTACTACATCATTATTGGAGGTGAGCCACTCATTCTTGTGTTGTATGTGGATAACTTGCTTTTCACAAGTTCAGATAGGCTCATAGCAGAATGCAAGAGGGACCTTGCTTCAGAGTACGAGATGAAGGATTTGGGGTTGATGCACTACTTTCTGGGGTTAGAGGTGTGGCAACNNNATTTGGGGTTGATGCACTACTTTCTGGGGTTAGAGGTGTGGCAACGAGATGGTTAGACTTTCCTTGGACAGGGGAATTATGTAGTGGAGATTCTAAAGAGGTTTGGTATGTAGGATTGCAGGCCTATGTCTACGCCCATGGTGATTAAGTGGAAGAAGATTGATGCTTCCAGATTAGAGGCAGTGGACCCTACATTATACAGGCATTTGATTGGCTCTCTTATGTATCTGGTCAACACTAGGCTGGATACATGCTTTGTAGTTAACACACTTAGTTAGTTCATGGTTGAGTCAAGGAGAGTACATTGGGTGGCAACAAAGCATGTCCTTAGATATCTACGTGGCACAATTGAGTATGGATTGAGTTACTGTTACGCATCAAAATCACTCAACTGGATAAGTGTCGCATACTGCCTCTCACTTGTCGCAAGTGTCCCAACTCCCTTACAACTTGTCACAAGTGTCGCAAGTTGGGTACAGAGTGTCGTAAATGTTGTTGAATCATGCTACCATAATGACGACACCAAAGAGGCACTTGAAACATCTCATGTACTTGGTTTGAAGGAAGA
>CBVK0102413426.1:0-13081 GCA_900067695.1 Picea abies | reverse complement strand
TAGGGTCTTTGAGCATTGGTTTATTTTGATGAGGTAGTTTGGATGTACTTGATTAGATGGATATTTTATTGATTTTATTTACTCATCATGGTGCATTTGACTTGACATCCTTGGAGGGCGTATCCATTTGTCTTTGCAGGACCCAACCGGTGGACATTTTTGGAGGAACAAGCAACTTGGGCTTCCATGGGGATTGAAGCCCATATGTTGGATACCAGGGCCCACATTTCAGATAATGAAGACATGCCTTTGGAGGCATAGAAAACATCATGGAGGACCTAACCTAGCCCCTACCACCCAAACAATTTTCCTAAGAAGGTCAAAACATCACCCTTGAGGGCTTGATGTCATAGTAGGGATAGGGTTTGGTGGTGGTTGAGGATACTTGGCACGTTTTGAAGGAAGGAGGCCATGGATCGTGGATAAAAGGCTTGGATCCAAGACACTTGGCCTTTGAAGGCCTAGCTCACTCATCTCCTACTCCAACGACTTGCAAAAGTTCCAAAATGTCACCCTAGAAGGATGACGTCTTACTTTAGAGTTTACTTTATGTGCAAAACATGAATTAAAAAGTATTATTTTCTGTAAAGGGCAAAAATAAGGATTGCTGTCCACTTATTTTGTGTTTTACACTAACTTTGTGACAAACTATGTTTAGAACATTTTGTATAAAAATAGATCATTTGTATCTCATTTTGATCGTAGCTCTCCCATTGTGAGAAGACTAGTTGGCTGAAATTTGCACCCTCTTGGGAATTTTTGGTAGATCTCCCTTGTGCAAATGCTATTTGGTGTTAACTCTTGGTGATTGGATGAGGCTAAGTGGTGCACACCTCTTGGAGGCTTCTTTACTCTCTCTTGAATGGTAAAAGCTTGATGAACTAGGGTTTGATCTCTCTCTCTTTCTTGGAATAGATAAGGAAAATATGAATTTGTTAGTTATTTCTTGCTTGTTGTTGGTTATTGTTGGTTGAAACCCTAGGAGAATTATGTTTCACATACCCTTCATTAAGATTCATCTCATTTGCTAAGTTTATAAGTCATTTCTTAGACAAGGGTTGCTAGGAGAAATACAAGTATGTATACCCTCCTACATTTACCCTAGTTTGATTGACATACCCTAGGGAGTAAGAGGATTTACACCCCTAGGGATATTGTTGATCCAACTTGTGCTTTAAAGACTCCATTCACCCTATTATAAAGGTACTAATATGATTTTTTGCATTGGAGAAGTAAAATTGTTTGCATTGGTAAACATGTTTTGGTGAGATACCAATCTTGTTTAAGTTGGATTCTTTTGTGGATTCCTTGAGGTTTCCAAACCCTCTAGGGAATATTGGTTCTCTTAGTATTCTTGGAGCTGTCATAAATTTTAATTTACAACCATTAGGGCTGCAAAAACACTAATACAAATACCATAATAACTCACATTTCAACCGTTGAAATTTGCTAAAAGTTTGCCACAATAATCTACTAATTTCAACACATCTTTTGGGTGGTTTCTTTGTAAGTTTTAGTGGTTGAATTTGCTGCTGTAACAACTTGTTTGTTACATCCATAAGGCTGATAATTATTTCTGCAATAACTTGTTTATGACATCCTTATCTTGTTGCTAAAGTTTCATGCATCAATACTTGAGTTAAACTAGTCATTGCTAGCTTGTCTCTTGCAATCTTAACTATCATTGCTAGCTTGTCTCTTGCAATCTTAACTAGACTTTTAGCAACTTTATTTGCAGCTCTTATTATCATTTTTTTGCTGATATATATTAATATTTCTTGCTGCAATTAGGGACAACAAGCTTAACTTTCTTTTCCAACATATTATTGGGCTTGTATCTTTGTTTTCCTTGTGTCTCGGGCAGGTGCAATCACTCCTTGGCATGACTTATATACAGTGGCACATCTTCTACCATCTACGAGATTCTCTTCAATCCCTTCTTACCTTCCATCATTGCCCTATAGGGGGACTCTTCATCTTCCATCTCATTTCCCCAAGGTCACCGGGATTCCCCCCCTGAGGTGATTACTTCATCTCTAAAGTGACGAGAATACCCATCTAAGGTGAAAATGGGTAGGTGTTCTCTTAGTTGTCACCACATTGTGGTTTGGGTTGGGCTTTTCCCAACCTACAACTTGTGTGATAACATGGCTAAATTTGGATCCTAGAAAATAGTCATTTGTTCATTACTTTTGGATAGCCATGAGAGTCAATATATATTTTATTTAGTTGAATATTTTGAATAATGATCAAATATATGGAGGTGCAATGCAACCTTATGTGCTTATGTAAAAGCATATACAACTCAATGTCTTATTTTTTCCTTGGAAAAAAGCGTAAATTTATCATCTGAAGAGAAACTTTACATCTACAACTCAATGTCTTTACTTGAACTCTCCCTCATTTTACTTTACGCAATGTAACTTTGATTTTGATGAATTCTTATTGGCCAAAGTTTTATTTTGAAGCCAAACTACTCCACTTCTTAACTAACTTCTATTGAAATACATTTTCATACTGTCAATCTTCATAATTTCATTTTCTCATAATAACATCTACACGGAAATTCAAATTTTCAGACACCCTCAAACAATAATCAAATGTTAAAAACAAATGAAAATATATTCATAAACAAAACACATAAATCCTCACCAAAACAAATGATTTATTTATTTTATGCATTAGATATGACATCTATAATTTCAATTCCCCTGCATACCACAACTAAATGTTAAAAAATATATAAATCAAAAGACAATTTACTTGACCAAAATCCCTCACCAAAGCAAACAATTCATTTGTATTGTCCATAATAGCACATATCATTCCAATAATTTCGGGGCAAAATGCACTTAGCATAAAATACATTCAAAGAGGATTCCAATGCCTTGTAAAGGAGAGCGAGAAGATAATATTTTCTTAAATTGCAGAAGATATATATATTAGTCATATTGTAGAAAGAATATTCTCATGTTATTAAAAAAAATCGACAAGTAAACATAAAGTTCTCCGTTTAACCAAAAGCATTACCAAAAAATCGACAAGTAAACATATAGTTCTCCGTTTAACCAAAAGCATTACAATGTTCTTAAGAAGGAAAAACAATATGCAAACTACATTGATGTAAATATTGCCAAGCGACTAGAAAGTTCTCATTTTAACCATGAGTATTACAATGTTACTTCAAATAAAAAAACAATGTGCGAACTAGAATGATAAAAATATTGCCAAAAGTCCATGAAAATGGACAAGAAGGACGAAATCCGAGCCTTGTTCAATAAATTCGAAATGCATTTAAATGTTACTTTCTAAACAAAAGTACCTTTAAGTTTGGAATTATCTCATTCATGCAAATACAAATGTTTCCATTGCAAATAATAAGCTTAACTTATCAATGGGCCAAATGGTATTGAACTCGTATAATATAAGGGAAGGGGACCTAAAGTTGGTGATTAAATGAAGTTACATATATATGAAATACAATGACATGAACTGCTAAAATTTCTCTTCTATTTATTAGGTATTAATTGTAAATTTTTAGTCATTATACTAAAGCCATATGGAGCAAAGTGTGTGTCCGAACAACACAGATTGATTCTATCTTGATAATCACATAAAACAAAAATAACATTTTTCATTTTAAATTTTTTCACTCAACTAAAAGACAAGTTTGAACAAGGACAAAGAAAAACCAGACATATAACACACCTGTTATTAACCCCATAGAAAACTTCTAATACCTATTAAATTAAATACATGCATCAAGGATTTAATCATACATTTAACATAATTCTTTAAAACATGAATGCAATCTATCTAGCATGCATAACAACATTAATTCACTCAAAGAATAGAGTATAATGCACAATAATAAAAACCCATAATTAAAAAGAGTGATCAAAGATAAAAAAAACTTATATTTTAAAGTCAAATGTGCAACCAGTTGTAGAGAATGGATGTTCCACCCAACTATAGACTTGCTGATCCAGATCTCAACAACAAGTCACCCCCAAGCCGGGACTATGAATCCACAAGAAATGATGTCTCCTAAGGGTGTCTACTGTCCACTCACAACCCAATATAATCCACATCAAGCTAATTCCCTACAACCATCCCAATCCACTGACTCTCTTTCCCTTCAATGTGCACAACCCAAGGAATGAGATCCCCTTGTCTGCACATAGTCCCTTAGGCTATCTCACTTCCCTCCAGGGCTCTAACATAGGTTGGATAGGAAATCTCTCTTTTTGGGGACTCTAGGAATGGCAACTGCAACAAGTAAAGATTTGAGCACAAAAATATCACTCTATAGGCCTAAAAACTCGCTTCCTTATGCAATTAGAGATCCAACTAGCTGCCCACAAAACCCACTATTGTTGACTTCAAGCTCTAGCACTCGTCACCCTATTGCCATCCCAAAAATTGATTGTAAAAACTGCCTACAATACCCATTCAAATTTCCTTTTACCCATGCATGTTGACTTTCACATTCCCCAATGTTGATTGTACTCAACCCCATGCTCTCAATAACAATGTGAGGTTACTTTTCAAACCAACCCTATAACATGTATTCAATGATTGAGGCTTTGAAACACTCAAAAGAAAAATAGAAGGTTCATACAAAAATAATTTTACTAAAGTGGCATGGGATTAATAGACATGGGTAAATCCCCCCCGTGGACCCCCCTCTCATTAGGGGAATTTTGAGGTAAAAAATGAACCTCAAAACAAAAAAATGTACTGTGAAAATCAAATTTAAAAGAACAAATAGGATTTAAGACGATGATGTCAACCATAAGGGTAAATAATTTTGGAGGGAAATGAAGAAAACTATTTTTTTCATCGTATTTTCAACTTATCTCCTTATAGGCTTACTCAAATTTCAAGTGTAGGAATTCATTGGATGCATAATTAAATTCTTCATCCAATGAGTACAAACTCTACTTTTGATAGATCCACACTGAGATAAACTCGAAATACATGAAAAAACACAAGAAACATGTTTTTCCATTTCTTTCGAGTTTATATCAGGGCATGTGCACAAAGCTTATAGAAAAAAAAGTGGCAACGGGGTGAGAACGAACATGATAATGCAGGAACACGTGCATTTTCTTGAGAACATGCATAGATTCCTGATGTGATAGGATCAACATACCTCAAATCGCCACCTAAGATGCCACATAGGCTCCTTGGCAGGAACACGTGCATGTTCTTAAGATGGAACACACATGCATTCATGTTGGTCCCGATTGAAAGGGCCCACATGAATTTTTTCCCCATTCAACTACCCTGCCACACATTTGAGAAAGCATTGAGCCAACTAAATGCTTGAAATTTGTTGATGAAGTGTCCAAAGGACCCCGATGTCGTCTCTGAGGGAAGCCAAGTATTTATTTGTATTTAATTCCTTATTTTTTCATTTCCTAAACTATTTAATTTCATGTTTTTTGTAATTTTCAAAGTTAATTTAAAAAATTAACCCAATTTATATAAATTCCATTATTAAATTGCAGCACACTAATTAACATGGAACTTGGAGACAACCAAAATATGACACAACCATATGAAGACACACAAAACTCCAACCCACAACCAACAAATCCAAACATGGAAATTGATCAAGGGTTGATGTATCTTAGATCAATTGCCAAAGACTTAAGGAGTACTAGAGAGCCCATCCAATTTTCATTGGCCACTTACTTGGATGCCATTGTATTATCTATTGCAAGTGCGAAGAGAAATTGACCAATATTGTTGATTACATGGCCAAGATGTTTGAGTATTACAAGACTGCTATGGATAAAAACCAAGTGAGAGACTTGAACATCACAAAACAAGAATTGATTTCATTGTTCATTGATCCTAGAAATGGATTACAACCACCAGTCACAAAGAGAATCAATGAACAATGAAGAAATAACAAGTATCATGAATAAATCACACTCAACATTTATTTGTAGATATGAGTCCTTAATCAAAATTCCAAATTGAAAATTTTGGAAATATACCCATGTCATTAATGAAACAAAAAAATAAATCTGATTACCCACAACATGAATTGATGGTAGACCCACAAAATAATCCTTAGCAAGATAATGAAAAGGGATACCCTATAGGAATCAACAAGTTTATAGTAGGGCAGACCACATTTAGAATTCCAAATAGGATCAAAGGAGGCTTCATGGAAGGATTAATGACTATCAATATACAATATATCAAATATCTTATCATCAATTTTCATCAAATTTTATGAGGGTGCCCCTAAAATTCCTAACAATTACTCAAACATGTCTATCGAAAAAAAGTGTTATATCAATAGTTCACTTGTTTTATCACTAAAAGAATCCACTAGTTCTAGCAAAGGAGAAGGTGATTGTGATGATGATGTGTTTGAAATAATCATGTGAATTTGAAACTTCATGTGTTCTTGACCATCTAAATTTCCAACAAAATAAAACCAAAAGTTCAATAAAAAAAGTTCTTTATATTTCATGACACTCATATGTGGTTTTAGATAAGTGCCACTAAAAATGCAATCTTTGTGGAAAAAAATTCATCTAAATCCAACATAAAAATCAACCTCCACTATAGTTTTATAATTCTACTATGGTCCAAGTTCCATTATTTCTGTCTTGAATGCATTTTAAGTGCTAGTTAAGTGACATGCTATAGGAGGAGCAATACATGTTATCTATCATAATTAGTTTATTAGTTTGCGATTATAACAAAATGGCGGATTGTAAGAAATGCACTCTCTCCCAACCATGCCCTCTACCTCTTGCTGTTATTGTTGCCAACATTTCCTCTACCTCTCTCTTCCCATCTCTTAGTAGATGATGTTAACATCTTAGCTTGGGCTTTTGAATCTAGATTTTAATATTCATCCCCATGTTTATTTTAACATGGACTTTAGCATACAACACATAAACATTAAATGACATATTTGGAAGGACAACAATCCAAAGAAGAAGAAAGATAATGTTCATTTTCAAAATATTGCAATGATAGTATAAAGCATCCTTGTGATCAATATTGGGATCCTTCCAGGAAACCATGCACAAATGAAAAAATAGCTCAAAAAAGGGAGTTTAAGCATTCAAATGATAATAAAACGAACTCTCTACTCACTATTTATATATATGTTAGTTCCACCAGCTATAAATAAGAGCTACTTAAAAGAGTTAGGACACTAATTCTCTCTATTTCCTTACTCATATGCCCCTATAATATTTTTTCTTTTCTATTCTTGGAAACTTTCTTTAAATGCCAAAATGTAATCTATACAAAAATTTACACAAAAAATTAATAGTTTAGTTCTATGGATTCCACAAACAAAAGGTGTGACTTTTTTCATTTTCCAATTCAATGTAAACCAACAACCACTAGTCAATGATTAATGTGGATCATTAGTCTCTAGACTTGTTGTTCCTCATTTACTAAGGAAAATCATATATAACTGTACAAGGAAATAGTAGGCATAATTCTTTCCAACTTAACGATTTCCATCTACTTTTTGGAAATGCCTATGGGGGAAGCGATGTGTAATAGGAAGGTGTCCCATTCCACCATTAATAATTTTCGATAATAAAATGTAAAATGATTACTAAAAGGGGAAGGGGAAGAAAATCTCAAGAGAAATGGATCCAACGCCCTATTAAAGTAAACTCATGTAATTTGTCAAGTCCAAAGGAATCATATTAAAGTATAACTCATGTATTTTGTCAAGTCTAGAGGACCACTTGAATGGTGGGATATACCAATGAGCATTGATCACAACACCTCTATGTGGGAGTAGTGTCTTCTTTTATTTCCACACCTTGTGGCCTATTGATATCATCCAACCTATTTTGTTTTCCCTCTCATTGAATTGTAGTGACAACCCATGAAAATTTCCTGAGATGTAACGATTACACTCAATTCCCCCTAGTCATGGAACCTATTGAATGGATCCTCTATTGTTTATTCATTGACCATATAAAATAAAATCTTTGGTCTTTGATCAATGAAACTATCCAAATTTACTTTAACATTCCCTCCCCCCACTTGATAAAGAGGCCAATGCTACCTCATGGAAAAATCATAACTCACCACTTGTGGGAAATCACTTATATTTCTTTAGGGTTAGTCTTTGTAAGGTATAATCCTAGGCCTATGAGGGTATAGTTCTAGGCTTTCAAAATTCCAAGTCTTCTTGGTTATCTAACTTCCATTTAAGGTGTTGCTTGACTCCATTTTCCCCAAGGAAATAAGATGACAATAGTCTTTAACTTGAAAGAGATAAAACCTCAATTTCACCTTCTCTCCCAAAGAGACTTGTTAGTTTAGGTACTTTATTGTTTTTCATGCTTATTCCAATTTTCACCTTACCACAAATATCACTATGATTTCAATCCACCAATGTGCACAATATCCCATTATTCTCCAAGATAATCTTTAACAAAGTATTTAACATCACCAACTTATTCTTCGTGTGGGAAACACAACCTTGTATTCCTAGGGTTCATTTAAAAAACCCTCTCCCAGGTCTCTTTTTGGCATAAATTTACTATGCACTACCTTATCTTTCTACTGTCAATGATGCAAGGCCTGTCCACTAGTTCACGAACAACTTCTATCAATTTCACTACTAAATTTTGTGGAATTGTCCTCAATTGTTTCCTTGTCATCACGGGGACACTACAAGAATTTTTTTCACAAAAAAATACTATGTTCCTACGAGGCATATGAGATTTAGAAACAAAATCAATGACAACCTTTTTAATCCCATCACCAATTCCCATTTTTGTAGCTGAATTTGGCAACAATATTGTAATGCTCATCACCAAAAAAAACCTAAAAATAACAACTATGGTCACTAACCATCACCCAAGAACTTTATCTCATGATGGCTATCACTAGCCCTTACAAAATATCTTGACCTAATGAAAATGGTCACCAACTTCCACCACTAAATGACTCCTATTACCACTAACTAACTTTGTGAAGTCGCTAGACACGAGAGAGAGATAAAATAGGGTTTTATATCACTTGCAAATGATAAATACTAGTGTCGTCTTGAATTCTCGGGCATATGGAGTCAATACAATACCTTCAATGGAGGCTAAATGAAAGAGAAGACTTGAAGATCAAATCCCTAGGATAATCCAATTGTAAGCCTAGGTCAAACATTCTTAATCCTTCCTTACGGTTTCTAGCAAAGATTAGCCAAGGAAACAAGTTAAAATGCACTTATTACCACTTTAATAGAGCAGTTACTTAAATACCATGAAGAAAACATAAATACTTGGAAAAGACCACTTACTAGACAAAGTTTCTATGCATGAAGAAACCCTAGTTTCATGGAACATCCACCAAAATAAGAAAAACGTCCATGATATCACTCCAAAATTGCACATAAGAGATTCATGATGAGAAAAGAAGATAAGAAAATAAGGGCACATAACATGATATGATCTTCAATATCAACCCTTAGATCAGAAATTGCACTGTGCCTTACTAAGAAAAATCCTAGTTTCAGAGGTCCTGAAAAAAATCGTTTCCCAGGAAATAAAATCATAGGGGAGGGGTACCCCTAGCTATAATCTGGTATCAAGACTCTAGCTCAATAGAAAATTCATCCATCAGAGGCCCGATTAGAGTTTTACGGCGAGATGTAACTTGCCTCCTTATGCCATTCAAGGACACATTAACAATTTGGTCTGGGGGCATAAAATCCAAATTGAGTGACATAATTGAGTTTCGTAAGATCCTGCAAGTGTGTTTTTCCAAGGCCCATGTCACCACGCTAGCCACAATCACCTGGCACAATGTTCTTCAAAATTGACGCCTATTTCAGAAATTGCAATATGTCTTACTGAGCAAAACCCTAGTTTCAAAGATTCTTGAATAAACCATTTTTAGAGAAACAAAATTATAGGGGAAGGATACCCATAGATATAATTTGGTGTTAGGAGTCCAATGAAATTGTTGGTTCGCCCATTGGAGGCCCAATTAGATTTTTACGATGAGTTGCAACTCACCTCCTAAAGCCATTCATGGACACATTGACAATTTGGTATGGGTGCATAAAATCCAAACTGAGAAGAATAACTGAGTTCCGTAATCTCCTACAAGTGTGTTTTTCCAAATACCATGTGACCATGCTACCCACAATCACTTGACACAGTGTTCAAAATCCACCCCTAGTTTAGAAATTACCCTGTGCCTTATTGAGAAAAACCCTAGTTTCAAAGATCCTTGAACAAATTATTTTCTGGGAAATAAAATAAAAGGGGAGGGATCCTCTTAGATGTAATACAATGCCTCGAGTCTAATGCAACTGACAATTTGTCTATCTGAGGCTCAATTAGTGATCTATGGCGAGTTGCAACTCGCCTCCTGAAGCCATTCAAGGACATACTGACAATTTGGTTTGAGGCATAAAATCATAATCGAGCATAATAAATGAGTTTCGTAAGCTCTCACAAGTGTGTTTGGCCAAGACCCATGTGACCACACTACACAAATTTCCCGACACATGTTCTTCAAAATTGACCCCTAGTTCAAAAATTGCACTATGCCTAACTGAGCAAAACTCTAGTTCTAGAGATCCTCAAGAAAACCATTTTTTGTGCAAAAGAATCATAGGGAGCCCCCCCCCTAGCTATAATCCAGTGTGCCAAGCCTAGTGCAATTGATGGCTTGTCCATCTAATGCCCGATTAGAGTTTTATGGCGATTTGAAACTCACTTCCTAAAGCCATTCAGGGACACATTGGCAATTTGGTTTGAGGGCATAAAATCAAAACCAAGCGGCATAAATGAGTTCCTTAAGTTCTCACAAGTGTGTTTGGGAAAGGCCCAAGTGACCATACTACCCACAATCACTCGACATGGTGTTCTTCAAAATCTACTCCTAGTTTATAAATTACACTATGCCTTACTGTGGCAAAACCCTAGTTCCGAAGATCCTCGAACAAACTATTTTTTGGTCAACAAAATCATAGGGGAGGGGTCCCCCTAGCTATAATACGATGCCCCAATTCCAATGCAACTAAAAATTCACCCATCCGAGGCCCTGTTATCGCACAATTTGTACTTTCCCCAAAATCCCAAGTCAAGTGGGTACAAAATTGGCATAATTGGGAATAGCCTATCACTGTCACATTAATAGGAGATCCCTTTCTATTTAGGAGTATGTTTAAGCTACCCCAGGGGAGACGTCCCCGGTGACCTTGGGGGTTTGAGAAGGCTATGGAAAATAGTCACAAGAAAACCTTTCCCCTCTCACAAATCACTCTAATCAGAGGTTTCTTTTATGTCTTAAGGATGAAGAAAATGAATAGTATTGTGTACATGGCTAGAACAAGACAACAAGGCAAACATGGCACTTTCCAAGTACAAGATGATTGTTAGTAATTCATAAGACAATAAACCTTCGTAAAATAAACTATCTGATTATGAATTTGCAGCCATGCATTAGTTTATAACAACAATTAATATCTTATAACATCCACAAGTTTCAAGCCTTGAAATTGCTTGAAAAAGACAAGAAAAAGTGATTTTAACTAGGCAAATTGATAGTAAATTGTCACAAGCACAATTGGCAATGATAGGCTAGATTTTAATGTCCCTTTTGCAGAGATTTTTCTACAGTTAGATAGCTGTAGCTATATTTTTCAACAGCATAAATTTTAGTTGGCCAAAAGTGCAAGAAAACTACACACAAAACTAGCACTTACCTAGTAGATTCACTAGAAATTATCACAATTGATTTTTGATTGGTTCTAGTGTGAGTTATGTAGGTAAATGTGCCAAATTAATGTATGTTTATATGGATGTAGCAATGTTTTGATACATCAACAATTTATCTTAGGACTTAGTCTAATTTAGGGTTAGAAAGAGTTAGTAAAGAGTTCAAGGATGAGAGTATAAGTGTTTGTTTGCTCAATCACCACTTGTAAGAGGCAGTCTAGTGCCTTTCTAGGGTAAAGGGAGTCACTAATTCCAACAAAAAATTCTTAAATGAAATATAGCTAATGATAATAAAATGTTAAGTGATGGAGAGGACAAGAGAGGTGTTGGTATCCCAAGGCCTCAAAAATCCTTTTCCAAGAGAAAATTACTAGAAAGTAACAAGGGTTAGGCCCTAGAGATTTTTTCTTTCCTTGAACAAAATGCAATTGGAAATGGAAGTAGGTTTATTAGAGTGATACAATGGTAGGGATATAGTATTTACTTCAAATTAGGTGTTTTTCAAGATATTTTAACACATGGAATATTATAAGGAAAAATATGATAACACATGTCATTCCCCTAGGGTTTTGAACTAGCAATTTCATAATATTAGACATGAAACAAGTAAAAAATAACCATAGCATTCATTCAAAATAAATAAATGCATAATTTCCACTTACTTTAGCAAGAATAATCTACCAAATTACCCTAGATGAAGATCTTCCACAAGAAAATAGCCAAAATGCACCAAAAATTGCTTCCTTCAAGAAGTGTGCACCACTAGTTTCAACCAATAACACTTAAGGGAGGCCGAATTTCAGACCTCTACTTCAGTGATGAATAAATCATGATCAAATGAAAGATATTAATTTGTTATTTATACAATGATAATGACCTTTAATTGTTTTTTAGGTCACAAAAGGCCAACATGGTCAGTTTACATTAAAAATCCAATTTTTACATAAAATCAACATTTAAAACCCTAATTTGTCTTTAGGGATGAATTCATGCCCCTATTAGGGTGACGTTAGGCCCCATTATGGAATTCTAGGTCTCAAAAGTGAAACGTTAGGCTTCAAAAGGCCTCAGAAGCTGCCACACGTGCCAACCAAGACGTCCTCATGCCAAAACCCTAACTGGATGACAACAAGGATCAATATGATAACGTCAGGGGCCTTTAAGGGCCAACATCATGGTGGAAGGGAAAGAACCCCTTGGGTCTAGGCCCACGAGAGTGTCTTGGGGGAAACATTTTCTTCTTTCTTGGTGCCATCCTCTGGTGTCTCTCCCCCCCTGGTTGGGGTCACAACATCCATTTGGTGGGATTTTAGCCCCATGGAGGTCCGAGCTAATCATCTCCCCATATG
>CBVK0102413391.1:0-16355 GCA_900067695.1 Picea abies | reverse complement strand
AATATACCTTTAATGATCGTGATTAGTGAGGATAAGTCTTTCGCTTCAATATTCAGGGATTTTGAATGAGGAACACTTGACATCTCCCAAAGGACAAATTCACAGAGTAATTAGTCATCGTTTAATTAATACTTACTTAATTAACTGTTTCTTTTTCTCCTTTTAATATTTAAAATGCTTCGGAACTTCAGGGCTCCGGAGCTTCGTGACTTCAAGAGTTTTCACTAGTAATTTTTATAGTTATCCTGAAGGCCGAAGTTACAAAGTGATTACTTATCGTTAATCATGCCAAATAAATCATAATTTACCCTTTAATCCCTGATGCTTTAGTACTACGGTGCTATGACACTTTGACATTTTTTAGATTTGTTGATAATTTAATCTTCCAGAGTGATGTGGCAGGATGATGTCACCTATGATGATGTGTCATGAGAACATGAGTGACATGTGTCACCCTGAATCGTGTGAATTACATGTCCAAGAGTGCCCAAAATGAGTGACACGTGTCTCCACATGTAAAGAGTGTCAGGTGGCCTAGGACATGTCATCTAAGTACTTAAACAAATTCTAGAAATTCAAAGATCAAGGACTCTAGATCTTCGCGACTTCGGGGTTTTTAAGACATTTATACATTTGAGCCTAGAGCATCGAAGCACGAAGTCTAGAAGTGAAACTTTGAATAGGAAATATACTGTTGATTAATCATTTTGCGATTTTGAATATTTGAAGTCGTGCGAACCGTCGATTTAGATGAGTTTTGGGTTTAACGGATGATACTTGATCCACCCTGTCAAAATGTAAAGAAAAATTTATTAGTTTATGAATTGATACTTCTAAAGTTAAAATCTTATTCGTAAAAAGGAAAAAACAAAAAGGAATTTGAAATTTTTATTTTTATTTGAAAATCCTATTTATGTTCTAAGAGTAGCGATGGTGACACTAGGTTTTACGTCAATGATATGTTTCCCTTTTTTAGTTCTGAATCAGATTATGAGTTAGCAATCGACCCTGAGGATGTTTTCTCAGTGAACAATGATTGTTTGGACCAACATTCATCAGTATTGTGCGAAGAGATTTTGTGGAACTTGCACCATTTTCTAGTTTCCTTCTTCGACTTCCCATTACCCTTATTTGTTGGTGGATTGGATTGGTTTTCATGGGGATGGACATCCTTTATTTGTCCTTTTCCCTGGGAGTTAGGGCCACCTTTATCAGGATTTTGTTGTGATGGACTTGTAGAATCGAAATCTTGTTTATTCTTTTGCTTGAACTTATTCTCGATTTTGACAACATATCAGTAAGCATCTCCCAATGAGGAGATGTCTAGGAACTCCATATATTTTTGGATGTACCTATGTACGCCACTACAATACTTCATAACTAGGTGTCACTCAAAGTCTTTAATAGCCATGTTTATGTGTAAGGTATGCAATATGTTGGTGTAATTTGGCACCATTTGGTCTCTCTCCTACTATAGAGTTGTCCATCTCGTATACTCGTCATCGTAGCTTCCAACAAGGTAATATTGCTCCTTGAGGGAATCAACAAAAGCCTCCCAAGTGGGTCCTGACCCAAAAATTGCACTCATATTTGGCATGTTTCTCACAGTAAGTCTCTCACTAATCTCTAACATGGGGAAGGGCCTTAAGGAGCGTGAAGGTGATTTTTTGACTGTCGAAATTTTTTTGGATAGATAAATAACCCTTTATCATACTTAACCATTTTTCCAAAGACTTGGAGTCTACCTGGTATTCTAATAAAGGAATATCAAAGTTAAATTGTACCTTAAAGGGCGTCACACCTACGAAGTGACTACTAGTTGAAGGTGCCTTCATTGTTGTTGGAAACCATCGAAGGATCTGGGAAAATTTATCCATCAGCTCATTCCTTTATAGCACGAGGGATTCCTCAAGAAACAGTTTGATAGGATCTCTTGCTATTTCATATCTCTTTTCTTCTGCCATGGGAGGTTGCTAGGTTTGGTGGGAGCGTTCTTCCCCAAGATTAACTAGTTCGAGACCCAACTCTCGGTAGCCTTACCTCATTAGGGACATGCACAAAGAAATAACATAGAGCAGATTGCTCTGATGCCATTGATCTGAATTATATTGAGAAAGACATGAAGGCAAAGATATAACAGGGATACAACAAGGAAATTCACAGAGATATTGCAAGGAAAAAAGTAATACAGTAAAACTCATATTTTATTAATGATTGTCTGGAATACAAACACTGTAAAATGCAAAGCACACAAGCTAGCTAGAATGGAAGTAGCTTATCCCTGAAGAGAGAGATGTGTCATCTATTCTCCTTCACAAGAAGTTGATTAAAAAGAGGCCCAAAACTCCTTTTAACATAAAGCATCAATGAGAAAACCCTAAACATCCAAAACCCTNNTAACATAAAGCATCAATGAGAAAACCCTAAACATCCAAAACCCTAACCCTAGAAGATGAAACACCAAAATGCTTGTGGGCCTCGATGTGGTTAGTTGATACGTCAACTTCCTAAGGGTGCAACTTTTGCATATGATGTTTGTTTGGGGTGCTTAGTTCCTCTCTAGAAAGATCTATCCAAGGAGTACATGTTTTGTTCAACCTAACATGTGTCTTTCGCTACATGTCAGGCACTATCAAGCTAAAAAACTATTGTTTAGAGCCTCAAAACGGCCCTGAAAGTTTGGGACCTGAAAAACCATTGTCTAGATGTGGAACCATTCATTAGTGGAACAGGTGGGTTCCCATAAATATCCACCTAGATCAATACCTCTTGCAGTTCACAATATATCTAAGGGAATAATATCATTTGCTTCTAAGGTCCTAGATCACCCAAGGATATAGTTTGTGCAATCCCTTGTTGCCTATCCAAGGGTCAAGACCAATTTGAATTTTATCCCATTTTCCCACTTTCTAGATCCTTGAATTACCTACCATATGAAAATTTGAATTCATAGCTTTCCAAATGATTGAGGCATTGTGTACTTTTTTTACTTGGTTCCTTGTTGGGTCATCAAAATGCTATCTTTTTACCAACCTTTTCCTTGACTTTTAATCATTTTAAGCATATTTGTAACCTTGTATTGAGACCATTTTAATGTTTATATGTGGGATTAGGTTCCATATTTTCCAATACATTTATTTTAATGTTTTAAGTGAGTTTATTATTAAATTTAGAAAAATAACATGTTTTCACTTATCCTTGAAAGTTGGGCGAGTTTGGTGGTGTTTACAGGTATATTTGGAGATTACAACAATGCCAAATTTTACCACCTAGCCTCAAATTCAAAATTCCTTTTCAACCCTTGAAGATTTTATGAATATTTTGGAAGATCACTCAAGTATCTTGGATGGAGAAGAATCATGGAAGATTTGTTATCAAATATTTTAGAGAGATTTGTGGGAAGATGTTTAGAGATATTACTTGCTAATTATTAGTAGATGGTTGTTTCCACATGAGCAATATGTGGATTTGAATTTATCATTGTTTATCTTATTTTATGTATAAATAAGAGTGTCTTATCCATTCCAAGAGGAGGACTCTTGAGCATATGTCCATATTATGATGGAATAGAAAAAAAAAATTGATCTTTCTCTTCAAATAAGTTGTCATTATTTCATTCTATTAATAGTATGTCTCAATTTTGTTTACAATGCTTTAGAGTAGTTTGTTACCTTGTTCTTGGGAGAATCGAGCTCACTCCAAATATATCATGGTAGTATTTTATATCATATGTAAATTTCATTTAATTTTGTAATTTGATTTCATGAACAATGTATTTTCTTTATGGAAATATGTTTCTTTTTATCAAAGCTTGCTAACAATGGGAGTTTTTATTAATGGAAAGAAAAGGTCTCATCCATATCAAAAGATAACTTGGTGACAACAGGGTCTTAGTAATCATGGTGGTGTTCAAGTACATGGGAATTGCTAAGATTGAATTAGTTTTCTTTTAGTTGATGAAGTTATATGGTGTGTTTCATTTCTGCATTCGGTTTCATTTATCTTCATTCATTGAATTGTGCTTTGTATACTAAAACATAGAATTGTTGTAGAAAGGGATGATTTTGATCTTGGGAATTGAACACTTAAACTACGACCTGATTTATAGTACTTATGGCTATAGTAAGACATAATTTAGTAATGGATTTGTCTTTTTTTTTCTTTTTGTTTCAAGGAAACTTATTTCCATAGTTAAATTCACAAGCATATTAGGTAAATCATACTACAAACAATTCAATTATGCACATATTGTTCTTGTATTTCACAAGTTTACGAACTCTCAGATTGCTAATTTAATGTAATATGATTTACACATATAAATCACCAGACATTTTTGGTGCCATTGCTGGGAAATGTTAAAGGAATTAGGTAATTTGTAGTTTCAAGCCTTTTTCATAGTTTAGAAAGTATTTTGCATATAGGGAAATAGAGACAGTAAGATGAGAGGTAAGAAACTGTGTATTCACTACATAATTTCTAATTATTTAGTGAGTCTCTATTTCTCTAACAATCATGGTAGTTTAAGAATGCATGAATAGACTTAGATAGATTTCTTGATAAACTATTTCAATCATTCCAACTTGTGTTGTAGTAAGAGCCACTTCATCCACTAACCCATTGGCATGAAGATCTATTGGAGAAGAGGTGTATATGAAGGAGGAAGAAAATGAAGGATAAGGATGCTTCTCAAAGGACAATCAAACACTTCAAGGTACACTATTGAAGTGTTAAATTCTTTCTTGTCCAAATTTGCATAATAAAGTGACATTTGTTACAAATCCATCAATTTACCACAAGCTTTCTAAAGGCCATATTACAAGAATTTGTGAGATGGGTATTAGATATTTTTGGGAGGATAGATTCATTAGATCATTATAAATACACCTACCAAAAATTTCTTACACCTAACATCACGACTTAAGAGAAAATGGTAATTTTCAAACCTTTGTAGCAAATTGACTTCGTAAATCTCCTAAAAACATAATTACGACAATCAAGATTTAAGGGGTCAAATGAACACATATTAAAAAATAATTCTAAGGGAGATAGATATTTTAATATAGTTTCCATCTCAATTTTAATCACTTCATTTGGGTATCCTAAAAAAAAAAGTTACACCCAAATTACTAACTGTTAGTCATAAAATTTGTGTCCTAGAAAATCTACAACTTGAATGTTCACAAGAATATATAGTATATCAAATCACCACATCTTCAAAACATTTTTATAAGGGAGAAAGGTGTTCAATTATAGTTTAATATTCAATTTGAACCACTTAATTTTGACATCATATGAAAACGTTATTCACAAATTAGTAACTACCTATCCTACAACAACTTAACAAAAATTATGCCTTCTAGGTATGTTCATTAGTAGTTTTGGGATATAAAATCACATTAATATTAAAATATGTTTCTAACGAAGATACATAAATGAATCTGCTTTAATTTACAATTGGAATCACATAAATTCTACATCAAACAAGAAATATAGGTTCAAAATACTAATTGTTGGTCTAGGCAGAAATACCTAAACAACTCTAGCAAGTAGGTTGTTCCTCGGTATGTTTCATACATCAATTCAAATCAATTAAAAATATATATATACTGAAGATATGCCAATTAATATACTTTAATATTTATTTGTAATCACTCGAATTAGACATGAAATGAATATTTTATCAATGAAATACCGCCAGGAGATCTAGGTTGGCCACCACTTCTCATCAGGTAAACAAAAGCATTGCTATTCATTTATCTTCTTTAGATTTGTTTTATATGCATTGTTTGTCATTTTTTTTTCATATATCATGGATGGAGAGAGACCGCACATCTCTCTTATTCCATTATATCACACTTTATTGGGAAAATTCTTAACTTTTGCAGGTCTCGAGAAGATCCAATGAGTCAAATCTATGGATAAGTGGTTTTCAAAAATCAAATTCTGAAGAATCATGAACGAGGGTGACATACAAGCCAAGGAAGTGATGTTGAACAAGTCATGTTCAAATCACAATTTCCTTGGATCTTGCTGCAAATATTCCAGTTGCTAACTAACAACACCAACAATATCAAAATTTTCAAAATGGATCGAGATAAAGATGAAGGTTAATGAAGATGAAGATCAGTACCAAACAGAAGTAAAATCCATTCCATGGCATGTTACATTCATCATGCCATTACTACCAAAAGAAGGATTTTGGAAATACTATTGTTCATTATGTCATGGTATGCTCACATATTTCTTTCTTTCTAGCTTAAACATACATATTGAAGTCAATAAAACTTCCTTGTTTATGTGGTCAACATTCAATGTCCAATATTTTTCATATGACTACCACATTATGGCTTCATCCTATATTTCCTTCATGAATTTCCATGCTTTCCTACTTCATCCAACCCTAACCCATGAATAAAGTTACTCAACTCACTTGCATGTTGAGTCACCTCATTGCTCTCTCTTTTTTCAAATAAATTTGATGGTGAAAACCTATTTCAAGTGCCATTAGACCTTAGGGTGCTTGAAAACAGTCTGTTGACAGGCATTCCTACGAAATAAATTTTCATTATTGTGAAAACCCTTTTGGGTGAAATCCAACTAATTTTATTTGAAAAATAGCTTCCCGGCAGACAAGATTTGCAAATAATGAAAGAGAAACCAAAAATTTCGTCTGAGTTATATTGCTCCTTATGTCATAAATTTCTAAACTTGCTACTCCATCAGAAGACTATTCCATATCCAGTATACCAACCATTATGTTACAAGTTCCAAGTTTTCAAATATCAAGATCCAATTTCCATATGATTCGGGTTTTGTACCTCAATTCAAATCACCAGTATGGACCAGTCAGCGCTCCTTCTCTTCAGGAAGTCATATGCTCATTGCAAATATCATGGAATTCTCAGATAGGTTCAGGTATGTTTATTTTATAATCTTCAATTAGTAATTCCTTGAAAACTAGAATAGGTGTATTTTGAAAATTCCCCATGCCTACCATGATCTTTTGTTGCTCTCATATGCCCTTCCCTATTTGTCAAATGTTTCCAAGCACAAAGCACCTTTAGTTAGGGGGGGTGGGAGGTATTTATATATTCATAGCTTTTAAATATCATTTCTTACCTTATGCTCTCACGTTCTCAGATGATATTTTTGACTCCTTGTAGAATGATGATGATCAACTTGTCTTTTCCCCATTCCATTGATTTTGCTACAGGAAATTCAAAACCTGTAGCACCCTAATTGGTTTGCATAATAAAGGGTCTTCAAATTCAAATACACCACTTGGAGGATGTTCTACATGATTGGGAAATTATGTGTTTCTTATTAGATGACAAGAAATTCAAACCGGTTGCTCTAAGGAATGCGGTCAAACCAAAATTCAAACTTAGCAATTTCAAAACAATTAAATATGCTCCAAGGACAATTTTTGCATGTCATTTGCAGGCAGCAAAGGCCAAATCAAGAAAAAAAAAAGACATGGGTTTTGTGCCCAATGTAACCATTCAGGTAACATTGAATGCAAAACTCCTAGAAAATGCACAAATAGGGTTGTGTAGACATGTTTTGAAGGACGATTTATATTTAAATCACAATTTCCAGAACTCTGTTTTTTTAGAATGCATAAATAATTTGCTTGTAAATTGAAATTTACAATCTAGTTTTTTTTCTGAAATTTTGTAAGTTGAAGCATCAGGGAAAAATACACATGCTCACCAAAATTCATCAGTACCAATTTTGGAATTTGCTAGAAATCTACTAATCTTCAAACCTGTAGAATATTTTTGTCCAACTTCAAGCACTTAAAAATATTTCCTCTAAGATTTTGTTTGATGTCACTTTCACTTCTATGGAAAATATTGCTCATCATTTATTGTTTGAAGAGTTTTTCAAATTATACTTTTCTATAACATCTGCTCAAGTGTCTACAGATGCTTGCATGGGATTAATTGAAGAAAATATGAAAGAAAATGGCATTTGTCATTGTTGATGAAACTTGTGGTAGCACAAGATTTGGGTGAAATCAAATAGTTGGAGGATGTTTCATATTTATTGGGGATGTTCTACCACTTTCCATATGACAAAGAGGCCAAACATGGGAAATTCAAAATATTATTTTACTAATTTGTTGCTACATGAATCATGGATCCTATAAAAACTATTCAATTCCTGTAGAAAATTTGATGTTGCATATGGTTGCACCAGTCCAAATGAAAAACTGCCACTTAGATATCATTCCTGAACATTTGGAGATGGTTACATGTTCCTCAAACGAATCTCATATCAAACAGGGCAAGCATTAGAGCATGGTCAAACTTCAATCAACACAATTTTCTTTATATACAGAGTAGAAATTGATTTGATAATATCTTTCAAACCGGGCATCAGATTGCCATGAAATTTGGAAAATAAATGCATCAAGGTAAGATGAATAAACACAAAAACTTTCAAGTCAAACCAATTTATATTTTGTGAGAAATCATCTATTGTCACCTATAGCCAATTTTCATTTTTCTCAAGATTTGTGCATCTATTGGTTGTGATTTTTGGTGAGCAGAAGCATAAAGGTATTACCAACAAGCGTGCTATAGGAATATTCATGCATATTGAGAGAAAATGGATGATCAAATCTACTACAATAAGTTTTGATTTGGTATAACCCTTGTTGGTTTTCATACTAGTGCACCCTTAAACAAAAATCCACCACATGGGTTTTGTGTGCAGACTTTGTAAGATGGTTTGGTATCTATTGAACCAGTTTCAAATTCAATAAGGAGGGAACTAGCTCATGGTCAAACTCAAATTCAATTATATTTCTATAACAATCCATTTGAGAGTTACTTCATAAATTTGGTTCAAGGATTGATATGGCTTGAAATGGTTCATATTATGAGCAGGATTTGGTTGATGCACAAATTATTGTGTCATAATTTTGAATGTATGCACATGATTGAATTTTCAAGTTTATTCTTGTTGCGGCAAGGATAAGATTAAAAGGAAAGTGTTGCCACGCAAGAACCAACACTTGCAAATCTTGTGCTTTCCACCACTCAGATACTTTTTAGAGAAATAAGACCCCATAACACAATTCAGGAGAATTAGATGCAAGGTTGCATGAGGACATGCAATATCTTCAGTTGGGGGAAAATGTTGGGTCACCAAAATGCCATCTTTTTACCAACCTTTTCCTTGACTTTTAATCATTCTCCACTTATCCATAACCTTGTATTAAGGCCATTTAAATGTTTATATGTGGGATTAGGTTCCATATTTTCCAATGCATTTATTTTAGTATTTTAAGTGAGGGATTAGGTTCCATATTTTCCAATGCATTTATTTTAGTATTTTAAGTGAGTTTATGATTAAATATTAGAAAAATAAAATGTTTTCACTTATCCTTGAAAGTTGGGTGAGATTGGTGATGTTTACATGTATATTTGGAGATTTCAATAATGCCAGATTTTACCACTTAGCCTCAAATTCGAATTTCCTCTTCAACCTTTGAAGATTTGGGAGGATCACTCAAGTATCTTGGATGGAAAAGAATCATGGAAGATTTGTTATCAAATATTTTAGAGATATTTGTGGGAATATTTTTAGAGATATTACTTGATAATTATTAGCAAATGGTTGTAACCACATGAGAGATATGTGCATCTAAATTTATTTTTGGTTATCTTAGCTTTTGTATAAATAAGAGTTGCTTCTCCATTCTAAAAGGAGGACTCTTGGAGCATATGTCTAGATTATGATGGAATAGAATAAAGTTTTTGGTATTTCTCTTCACATAAGTTGGCATTCTTTATTTCTATTAATCATATGCCTCGATTTAGTTTACAATGTTTAAGAGTAGTTTGCTACCGTGATCTTGGGAGAATTGATCTCACTCCAAATAGATCGTGGTAGTTTTTTATTTCATATGTTGTCATTTAATTTTGTAATTTGATTTCATGAGCAATTTATTTTCTTTATGCAAGTATGTTTATTTTTATCAAAGCTTGTTAACAATAGGAGTAATGATTAATGGAAAGAAAAAGTCTCTTCCATATCAAAAGATAACTTGGTGACAACAAGGTCTTAGTAAGCATGGTGATGTTTTGTTAAGATTGAATTAGTTTGCTTTCAGTTGATGAAGTATGGCGTGTTTCATTTATGCATTTGATTTAATTTATCTCCATTCATTGAATCGTGTTCTATATACCAAAACAGAGCATTGTTGTAGAAAGGGAAGATTATGATCTTAGGAATTGAACACTTAAACTACAACTTGATTTACAATACTTACGGATATAGTAAGACATAATTTAGTAATGGATTTGTCTTTGTTTCTTTTTGTTTGAAAACAATTGATTTTCATATTTAAATTCATAAGCATCTTAGCTAAATCATAATGCAAATAATCTAATTATGCACATATTGTTCTTGAATTTCACAAGTTTACGAACTCTCAGATTGGTAATTAAATGTAACATGATCTAGACATATAAATTGCCTATCCAAGGGTCAAGACCAATTTGAATTTTATCCCCTTTTCCCACTTTCTATATAAGCCAATCACCTACCATATAAAAAGTTGAATTCATAGCTATCCAAATGATTGAGGCATTATGTACTTGTTTTATTGGGTTCCTAATGCAATCCTCTACTAAAATTAGGGATTTGTACTTGGCTCTAATTACTTGGAACCATAGTCTTATTCCTTGTATTAGCCTCCATACATTTTTTGCAACTATATCCTTAGAGAAGAGGAAGGGACTTTGTAGATCCCATCCTCCTTTTTCTTTGGAACAACCAATTGTTTCTAGGATGCCAGTACAAGTCCTTTATTTTTTTATCCCTTGACCAGATAAATTTGTAGCATAATTTTCTAATTGTCTCCAACACACCTTTTGAAACCAAAGCTAATGAAATCCAATATTCTAGTATTGCTTCCAATACAACTTTAACAAGTACCAATCCACCCCTCTTGAGAGCCATAAATTGCACTGGTTGTAGTATACTAAGGGAGGTAATATGGGAGATACCCAATGTGAATGTGGTTATGTATTATAAGTGGAGACCATTCAATGTAAGGTGGACTAGGTCCACTATATTATTAAATAAGGCTCACTATGGCAATTAGATATAATAAATAGGATTTATAGAAGATTCCTTCTCTAGAATGTTCCTATAAGATAGAGAATGTTATATAAAGAAGTGTAAGGAATGTGTTGGAGCATGGTGAAGAACATTGATATTGTAACAAGTAAGTATTGCTTGAGAAGTGCATTCCTTTTGTAATGAATAATATATGGTGTTACCCTACTTCAACGGTTTTGTCTACATTCTTGTGTTCATTAATGGTGAAAAACTTGGTTTATTCTTGGTTATTTCTTAAGTATATTTGCAGATCCATTTAGGCATCTGCAAAATGACACATTTTTAACTATTAAGAATTTGGGCATTGTGACACTGCAGAAGTATTTGGGACCTCTACCATTGGATTCATTTCTATGTCCTGATTGTAGTGGTACCTATCACTTTTAATCCTATCTTTCCCATGGACCCAACCCCCCTTCCTGACACCCTCCTTTGGGACGTCTCCCATTGGATTCCTCTCTTTGTCCTGATTTTCATGGTACCTATCATTTTTAAGCCTATTTTTCCATGGACCCGACCCCCCTTCCCAACACCCTTATTTTCCACCTATCCCAACATAATCCTTATCTTGTGTTGATCATTGAGGTATCATTCTACATAATCCTCCACAATGGCCCCTACCACCTGCACTCATAACTTGGAAGAGTTGGAATCTAAGGTAACCAACATGTCCTAGAACATGGAACAGTGCATGAACACCCTCAACCAGAGCCTGACTCCCTCACCTAGAACCTGAGTTCCCTCACCCAAAAAGTCCAAGACCTTGTGTCACACATCAAGGGTAAGCACCAGGAATACCACTATGAGGCTACTCATTCTTTCCATTATGAGAATACTCATATTTCCCACTCCCCTTGAAGTTCTCCAACTTCCTGGAATAAAGTTCCCAAAGTTGAGATGCATAAATTTGATGGATCATACTCGGTTGGGTGGGTATCCCAAATGGAACACTACTTCTCCCTCCATGATATTCAGGATGATCAGACCAAAATCCATGTGGGGGTTCTGTACTTGGATCAAGAATGATGGAAATAGTGGCAATGGCATAAGAAATGTTATCAATGACAACTAAATTCGACCATGTTCACCAAAACAGTTTGTACCCGTTTTGATAGGGAATCTCATTTTTTCGGACAACTCACCAAGATGAAACAAACAGGGTCAATAGCATACTTCATTATCGCATTTAAATAGTTGGATATCAAAACTGATGGCTTATATGATGAGTTCTATATGGAATTCTTCATTAGTGGCTTAAAGGACGCCATTCAAACTCATGTTTTCATGCACCATCATGTTACCTGGTTGCAGGCATGCAAATTAGCATTGGAGGATAAGACCATTCTGCATGCCCAACCTCTTCGTTCTGTTGTTCCTAACTGCCCTCGTCTAGGGGATACCCCTTGCTCTGACCCAAACTTTGAAGGTCCAAAAGGTATCTCTTGCAGAAATGGATGAACGTTGAAAGCAAGGACTTTGTTATTACTGTGATGAAAAGCATTTGTCGGGCCATAAATGTTGTGAAAAAAAGTTCTTTCAGATTCATGGGTTAGCTTCAGGGATGATTTTAAGGATGGAAATTTATTTTAAAATGTGGAAACCTTGAATTTGGGCAAATCATTTTTAAAATAACGAATCTCTTTTTTGGAAAAACTATGGAAAAATAGCCCATGAGTGAAATTTAGCCCCTAAAATCATCCCTGGTTAGCTTCCACCTCCTCTGAGGATAACATATCAGGTGAGGCCACAGACTCAGAGGACACACAACCCACTTCCACTATCCCAAATCTAGTCACACCTCCTTTGGAACCGGAGGAACCTATCATATATCTCCATTCCCTCACAATTATTTCTACTCCACGGGCATTAAAAACCAATGGATACATAAAACACAGGTTGGTCATAGTGTTGCTTGATAATATTATCACCCATAATTTTATTTATCACAGGGTCGTTGAGGACGTCGCTTGATTTTTTAGGCCAGTTTCTAATTTTCAAATTCTCATAGCTAATGGTGGTACAATGAAATGTGGGGCCTATTGTGAGAATATCAAACTCCAAATGGGCGATTATAACCTGGAAATTCACATGTTTTCCATTTCCATGTGTGGTTGTGATATTGTCTTGGGTGTTGAATGGATTCGTTATCTAGGAACGATTACCATGGATTATCAAGAGTTATATATGATATTTACTCAAGATTCTCACACCTATACCCTCCAAGGCCTACAAGTTGGCTCCCCAAAAATTATTAGATCTCACCAAATGGAGAAACTCCTAAAGAAAGGCCACCATGATGTGATTGCTCAACTTAATTCCATCCAGGTACGTGATCAATCATAGACAGTAGTACAACATGATATGAAATTGGTCTTGGACAAGTACCACATGGTATTTGAGGCACCCATGGATTTATCTCCTTCCAGGGTGAGCATGATCACAACATCCCTCTCCTTCCAGATAGTCATCCCCCCAATGTACACCCCTATCGGTATCCATTTGCATAAAAAAATGAAATAGAAAAAATAGTACATGAATTATTGGAGGCAGGTGTAATTCACTCAAGTACCAGCCCATATTCATCCCCTTTTGTGATGGTCTTAAAAAAAGAAGGTTATTGGCACATGTGTCCATATTTTAATGCCCTTAATAAATTGATCATTAAGGATAAGTTTCCCATTATTTTCAATGATGATCTGTTGTATGAAATCCAGGGTCCTTATTTCTTCACAAAATTATATCTTCACTTAGGTTATCACCAGATTCAGATGAATGAAGCAGATATTAGGAAGACTGCTTTCCAAACTCATGAAGGCCATTATTAATTATTGGTAATGCCTTTTGGACTTTACAATGCCCTGTCTACCTTTAAAAGTCTCATGAATAAACTCTTGAAGCCCTACCTTCATAATTTTGTTCTATTTTTCTTCAACAACGTCATCATTTAAAGTCACACTTGGGATGCCTATCTACACCATGTGGACAATGTACTCCAATTTTTATAGGACAATCATTTTTTTGTCAAAAAGGCCAAGTGTTATTTTGGGGCAAGTGAGGTTGAATACTTGGGACACATTATGGGTCGTGAGGGGGTAAGATTGGACCCCAAAATATTCAATATATGTAGGATTGGCCAATACCCACGACCTTGAAATGCCTTCGGGGTTTCCTAGGCCTCAAAGGATATTATAGGAAATTTTTCCACCATTATGGAAATATTACCCAGCCCTTGACAAACCTTCTTAAGAAGAATGAATTTCATTGGACATTAGTAGAAGAGCAAGCCTTCACAAATTTAAAGCAGGCGATGTGCACTACTTCCATCTTAGCAGCCCCTGATTTCATCAAAACTTTTGTTGTAGAATCTGATGCTTTAGGCATTGGTATTGGAACAATTATAACACAAGAAGATAGACATATTTCTTTCACCAGCCAAACTTTGAGTGTTCACAATTTGGGTAAATCTACATATGAAAATGAAACGATGGTCATTCTCCATGTTGTGCACACTTCATGGACATATCTATTGGGACAACGTTTTCAAATCAAAGAAAATCATCATAATCTGAATGATGTCCTAGAGTAGAGGTTATTCTCCCCGAAATAGAAAAATTGGCTGACCAAAATGTTGGGCTATGATTATGAGATCAAATATAAAAAAGGAAAAGAAAATGTAGTGGCAGATTCATTTTCAAGACAATATGAGGATGAAGGTTCCCTCTTTTCCTTATCATTAGAAGTTCCTAATTAGATTGAGGAAGTTTGACAAGAGTGGCTAACCCAGCTAACCATATCACAGATAATTCAACACCTTCAGAAGGACCCTAACCCTCCCACCGACTACACTTGGAAAGACAACATCGTCAGGTATAAGAAGTTCTTGGTTTTGTCTCTGGCTTCATCACTCAAGCCCATTATCTTAAATGAGTTTCATTCATTTGTTATTGCAGGTCACTCGGGATTCCAAAAGACATATGTACGTGCTCACTGTTCTTTTTTCTTGGAGGGAATGAAGAAGGAAATCCTTACCTTTGTCACTGAATGTGATAATTTCCAATGCAATAAAGGTGAAACTGTCAAGACCCCAGGAGCTCCACAACCATTACCCATTCCAACTTATATTTGGAATGACATCTCCATGGACTTTATCTTGGTCCTTCCAAAACTAGGAAACAAGTCATTCATCATGGTTGTGGTCGACCGCCTCTCAAATTATGCGCATTTTTGTGCCTTACCACACCCTTTTACGCCCACTATAGTAGAACAAGTTTTCATTGATCATATTTTAAAACTGCATGGCATGCCCACGTCTACTATGTCTTATCGTGACATGTTTTTCACCAGCACATTTTGGAAATAATTGTTTAAATTATAGGGAATGCAATTGAACATGTGCACAGCATGGCACCCCCAGATAGATGGCCAAACAGAAGTTGTCAATAAATGTTTGGAAACCTACTTGTGTTGTTTTTCCTCAAACAAACAACATTAGTGGGTAGAATGGTGGTACAACACTTCCTATCATACAAAAATCAAAATGACACCATATGAAACGGTGTATGGACAACAAACACCTACTACAACTTCATATCTTCCAGGCACATCAAAGGTCCAGGCTATTGAGAAGTTGTTGCTAGGTAGAGCATCTACCCTCGCAGCTTTGAAGGATGACCTCCACATGGCCCAAAATTGTATGAAGCAATAGGCTGACCAACAGTGTTCTGAAAGGATTTTTGAAGAAGGTGATCATGTGTTTCTCCAACTCCAACCTTATAATCAAACCTCACTCAAATCCCATGGCCATCAAAATTTAGCACCCAAATTTTATGGCCCTTATCATATTATCAAATGTAGTGTTCCAGTTTCCTACAACTTGACACTTCCAGTCAACTCCAAAATACCTATGGTGTTCCATGTTTCTTGTTTGAATAAAGTGGTGGGTCATAATTTCACGGTTCAAACCATGAAGAAGGATCCATTTGGTTGCAACCAAAATCCATCCTCAATGTGCACCAACATCACTTGCGTGGTCAAACTATCAAAGAAGTGTTTATCAAGTGGAAGTATACATCTACAGAGGATGAAACTTGGAAACTAGTTTCCATTTTTGGCATGCGATTAGAAGACCCTAGGTTCAAGTCATTCAACTATTGATTAAGGTTGGTTGTAATTGATGTCAACCCTTGAAGAAAGTTCGGTAGCAAATTTTGGTAGCACAA
>CBVK0102413390.1:0-15870 GCA_900067695.1 Picea abies | reverse complement strand
TTCTTCAAGACATATAAGAAAAAACATTATGTGGTTTTCTCCCACTTTGGGTTTCCATGTAAAACACTAGTGTATTGTGTATTTGTATGATTGTTCATTTGTTCATTTCTTATTTACTCTGCAGTTATTGGATGATAATTCTACATTGATATAACACTTGGATTATATGGTTAAAAAGGACTAAATTGCTCTATTACTGATTCACCCCCCCCTCTCAGTAATCCAACATCAACCAACAAACCCTTTAGATACGGGTCCTTTCAGCATCACCTGCATGCAAGTGAAGTCTCACCCGAGGCATCTACTGGGGCTGCAGGAACCAAATTTCTACAGGGATGAGGGGATGGAAGGCTCTCAACATAACCCTTGATATTTATTCACCTTGTGCTTATTATTCGTATTTAACATCCCTTTATCAGTCATCAACTCTATGTGCAACTTCCATTAACTAATAGTTCATTCCTTTTACCATAACAATTAGGCAATATTAACCCCTCTAATATCCATTCAGTACCATAAACCTTAACATGCAGAAATAGTATAATATGAATCACCACATAACCAACCTACTAAAATATTCATGATTATTGTGCATCAATCAGATATTAATCAAATCTATACTAACATGCATAAAATAGCATCAGGGAAATCACATCAATACAACACATTCAGACACAAGATTTTAACATGGTTCACCCAATCCTTGGGATACGTCCACAACAATTGGCTTCTATATTAATATTTATGCAGTAATCACCTCAGGCCTGCACACTGTGCTTACAATAGATCCAACATATTATTATCCTCATTCTAGCCTAGTCGCTCTGCAGTGAAATCCTATCTCTACAAACTCTCCTCACGGTCTTAAGCATAGATTCTCAATCATAAGCATGCTAACCTCCTGACCTAAACCCTTACTTTTATCAGCCTATTCTTCTCCGACCCATGAAGTATTTATACATAGAATTAGGTACAAAACCACTAGTAACAACTTATCCCAAGAAAACCCTAATGGGTTATAACCATTTTTCTTACTTTAGCACTGCTCTACTGCTTTCCTTGATTTTATGTTCAATTGTTGCTTTTTTTGCTTTTATGTTGAATTGTTTCTTTTCCTTCTTTTGCACCATCGTGTTTATTTTATCCTGTTCACTACATCCTTCAACCTATGCCCTTCACACTGTGCACTTCCCACTGCACACTTCCTGCCTCTATGGTGAAACTCCAAAACTTAATTCTTCTCCTCCAAAATGCATGTCCAACAAACCCGCAACACTCACTTGTGGCTCATCTTGGACCACTTAAGCCTTTTTCAACTTCTCCTTGAATTTGTCAAAAACTTCCTTTGTTGTGTTTATTTTCCTTTTGACCTCTATTTTAGTTACCAAAATTGTTTTTACTAAGTCTATAGTGATACGAGTCTTTTGTTTCTCTTTAGCTTCTTCCACTGCTTGTTTGATCCTACGTTGTGCTTCTGATGTCTCTTCTACGACTTGCAAGGCTTCTTCCTGGAGTGTCTTTATCTGTTTCATGTGAGCTTGATGCTTGACCCTCTTATGGCTCATCTCTTAGTACAATATCTTACTTTCTTACATTGTTTTCATCTTCTCAGTGGGTGGCAAACTACTCATGGTTTCCTTAATCTTATGAGCCTTCCCTTGTGCAGTTTGAAGCTTTTGCTCGATACTCTGCAGTTATTCTTCTTTCGACAGCTGATTCCAAACTTTTGTGCTATCCTTGTACCACTTAGCACATTCTTCTTCCAAATTATTTATATTCTCCACTATTATGCTTATTGTTTTCTCCCTTTGGTCTCTTTCCTATGGTGGTTTGTTTGGTGTCATTTCTGTTTTCATGTCAAAAAATTTCATTCAGAAGCCCTCGATGGCTTCGATGATATTTGCTTTATTTTCTTCCAATGGAGTATCCACCTCGATTGGTACCTACGTAATTTCTTTGCAAACCTTTGCAAATACTTGCTTCAACTTCTCTTCCTTCTGCGCAGATGCATCCCTTTCCTGTTCAACTCTATTGAATTCAATTCGCACACTGGAAATCTCTATTGTGGCCTTAGCCAACTCCTCAGATGTTTTTGTTGAATGTAAATTCAATTCTTGCACAATGCTCGCCTGTAACCCTTGCAACATGTCCCTCGATATCTGTGATAAGACTAAGTCAAGGTGATTTAGTACGCATGCTTTCTCCTGCATTTCAGCTGAAGGGAATGCAATCAACCCCGATGTTAATTTAAATATTCTACTCTCCCTCATTACCTCTAATGTATGAGGGACTGTTGGTATTTCTTCTTCGGGCCTTGTTGTTCTTGTCAGTGGTTCTGCATTTGGTTTTTGCAATGTTGCAATCTGGGTTGCTTCCATCAATTGGCACAGTGCAGTCATTTCTTCCTGTATTTTTTTGTTCAGTCCTTCCTTCTTCTCGACTACGCATTGAAACATGTCTTCAATGATCTCCTTAAATTGTTCTCCAAACCTCTCAAAGTCATCTTTCATTAGTGCCAATGGACTTGTTTCTTTGTCCTCTTTTCACTTTTTTTGATGCAACACTGATTTTCCCTTCTATGTCTCTGCATCTTTCCTCTTTTTACTTGTGTCATTTCCTTGGCCTTGTACTTCCTCAAACTTAGGCTCTTATGTTTCTGTTTCTTGTTCATTTGTTGGAACCTTCCAGTCTATGTCCCAATCCTACATAATCAATTGTATGTCCTCCTCTGTTATTCGATACTTTGTCTTGACCCATTCCTCTCCCATATCTTTCTTTTCTTGTATGTACATGTGATGATGATCTTCCATGAATATTGAAATCGATTTGTAGGTTTCTACAAGTTGTCGAAAAATATGTGGTGTATCCTCGATACATTTCCTAATCATTTCCTTATACAAATACAACTCAATATTGTTGTCGAATTATCGTCCCTTGTGCATCGTGTACCACAAGTTTTGATACTTCGAGGCCAAACACATATTGCCTCTCATACCCATAAACTATGTATCCTCTAGTTATTTCCATGATACTAAGGTGATCATAAGTAACAATTAGGAATAGTGGAATTACATACCTTTTCCTGTTCTTCCACGCAGTCTATCAAGAATGGTTTAGTAAAAATGGTGTCAATATCATCATTACCCCTTCTACACATTTCTCGATCATAGATATCACGCCTTCGGGAACTTGGTATTTCATGCATTTCCTCGTAAATTTACATGCCAATGCTTGCGTCGCAAATCACACTATTGGGTCACATACACTCGGCACATATAACCCCGCGCACACCTCTAACTGTGTGGAATTTCTCCTTCATAGCCTCTGACAGTGCCCTCTCATTATTTCAGTCTGTGAACAACAATTTAGGATCTTCTCCATGTGTCGGTAATCCTATGATTCGTGCAATTAGGTCTATGTTTATTGAAATTGGAATCTTTAATCACAAATAGTTGCCATGCACACAACTTAATAATATCTTTACAGATATATTGATCTCTTGGCTCCTGCCAAAGTCCGGGATTTCAAATAGATTTAGTAGACTAGCTCGCTCCAACCCTCTATCCCATACCTATGGCTTAACTAAGGGAAGGTTTGTCTTTGCATCAATTTTTATCTCTAGGTAGTTATAGGCACAAGGTCAGGGAACTTTTTTGTATTTGTGATGTCATGGTCTGCATATTTTAGCTACAAAACCTTTCCCAGAATATCCTCGTCAATGATTACCCCCTCTAGGATTGTTCTTGTTACCAATTCATACATGGCCTCCTTCTTTAACTTAACTGGTTTGGAATCATCCTTCCTCTGTGGAATGTATTCCCTTGAAAAAATCGGCTCTAACGAGGATGCTCCTGTAGTCTCCTCAACTTCTGGTAATGTTGTTGTTGTTCTAGTTCGTCCTTTATTATGTTCCGAGGTTGTTGCATTTGTTGGTGCCATATTTGCAATATTGTTCTTTGTGGTAAATCCTTCAGCTCTGTAACTTTACTCACGACTTGTGTTGGCATAGGGCCAAACCCAAGGTTCAACGCTACAAAAGCGCACCAACAAAGCCCTAACTACTGGCCCTTTCGATAACACCTGCGAAGCAGATGAAGTCTCACCCGAGGTAGAGGCAGGGGTGGTTGCAAGACTCGGGTGTCTGCAACGTTAGTTGGGACATATATTTGTGATTATAACACTTAATAAATCACTTATCACCGTTAGTTCCTCAATATGCAATCAATATCCACTTCGTTGTTAGTATAGAACTTCACAGTATTCTCACTTATCTATAGTATTCAAGCACTTAGCATATACAAATGGATCAGAATAAGCACATCAAGCACTAAGCAAGACTATCTAGATAAGATCTAACATTCTCACATATAATAAGAACAAAGCATAAATAAATATATCTAAACATATCAGAGCACTTAGCATATAACATATGAACACATCAAGACAAAGCACATAACATAGTGTTTACGTGGTTCAACCACACCCTAGGGTTACGTCCACCAACTCTTCTTCTTTATTGTCTCTGGTCAATCAGTTACAAGCACAAAGCCATCAAAACCCTTACTCTACATAGGACAAAAGATCTGTGCAACTCTCTAGATCCTTCTTCCTTGTGCTACAGCACTAAACTCTCCAAAATCCACTACAAGGATCTACACTTAGCTATGCAAGTCTCTTACAGTCATGCACAAAGCACTTACAGACTCTACTCGCACTTAGCATACATTCACATCACATAGAAGTACTATTCTCTCCTTCTTACATTACCTATCCTTCTATTTATACATACAAAATAGGCCTAAACATGGGTAAACTCATGGGTCGACATCCCATTCCTATTACATATTCCCAAAAACCCTAAAAGGGGCCCAAAATGGGGATGAGATCTCATGATATTTGCTTCGTCTTGCGCTCCTCCTTCAAGAAGCTATCGAAGTCCCAAAATAGGTCAACATGACCAAGAAACTCCCAAAACCTGGTCAAGGGACAACAGGCCCCCAACACTCACCTGTGACTAGTCCCGAGTCACTTTGGTCTAATCAGTTCGGCTTCGAATTCCTTGAGCTTGGCCTGAGCTACTTCGACTTGCTGCTTTGTTGTGGCCTCTTGTTCGGTGAACTCCTGTATTACTGCATCATTGATTGGCCCTTCTAGGCGTTGTTCTGCTATGGTGACAACCTGTTCTAGCTCTTCTCCTTAGTTCTCCACCTCTGTAAACAACCGGCATGCCTTATCTTGCATAGGTTGAAGTCGTTGAGGGACTTCCATCACTTTTCTTTGAAGCATATGGATCTGCTGCTGAGTTGTGCATTGTTCATGAGACCTCTTCATTCGTCTTACAGCCGACAGAGCCTTCAGTTGGGCCTGTAGTGTATCTACCTACTGCTTCGCTTCCTGGAGATGCGACTCTAGTGTCTGTAACTCCGGGTTTTTAGTGAAGTTCTCGTATGTCTGGGCACTTTGGTTACTCAATTGCTTGCACTCCAAGGCAAGATCTTTTAATCTGTCAACTGCGTTGCGGGCAGTTGCTTCTCACTGGTCCCTTACGTCTCGAGGGGTTTCGGGCACAGTGCGGAGCTCCAAGTCTGCTATGCATTGTTGGAGCTATTGGATTACTTCTTTGAGTTGCACCACCTACTGTGGAAATCTCTCTTCGACCCTTACTTCAATGAATGTCATAGAGCGAAGTGCTCTATGAACCATTTCCTTAAATTCGAGTTGCTCGGCGAGCAATTGTTCCTTGCTTTCTTGTAATTGTACTTTTTCTTCATCCCACTTCGCTTGCAAAGCAAGATTTTCCCATTCTGCGGCACTGTGTTTCTCCTCGAGGTCTTTATGTACTTGTGCTAAAGCCTAGGTGGCTTGTGTTGTCTCTTCCTGAGCTCGTCGAAGGAGAGCTTCGACTATATCAGCAATGTGGTGTAGTTGAGTTGGCTCGTCACCTAGTTATGATGTTCCTGCTGATAGAGGCGCAGTGAAAACTATGTGGTTTGACTGTACTACCTGCTGCACCATTTGGAGCTCGTCCTTAATCCGACTGAACACCTCCTCCTGCTTAGCTTCTTGCTTCTCTGCTATCTCTAGCGAAGCATCGTCCAGTGTTGCGACGATGAATTCGAAGTCATCTGATGTGAGGGTGGTCTCAAATTTGGTCCTCATTGCTTTCATTTTCTTCCTTGAAGAAGGTTTCGATGGGGAAACCTTCATTTTCTTTGAGGGGTCCTCCTCATCTCTAGGCGGTGTAACCTCGCCTTTCTATGGTTCAACTTCTGCATCATCTATCTCTCTGCCATATCCTCATTTCTCTGTTGAGATGGAAGTTGTCTTCACGGATGTGTTATCTAAATCATGGACCTCTTCGGTCTTCTTTGTCTTTCTAGGTCCAGGTATATCCGTCGCAGTTTTTGGACTATCAACATCGGACATCTTTGTAGGGTTCGCTGGGACAAGGAGGTCTGTCGACCATTCCTTGGTAATCTCTTCCAAGTCATCCTCCGTCAAATTGTAGTACGACTACAGTTGTTGTTTATGTTTATCAGTGCGCGCTGTGATATAGAAGAAATGGCGGTCCACGCTGAATTTTATCAAGGGCCTGAACCTGTGGAGAGTGTTCGGGGTTATACAAGGTGCAGACTGGATGGCCACCTTCAATTGGTTGTAATAAGTGTTGAATACGGCATTTGTTTGCCACTGCTTGTTCATGTCGTTCGAGTACCATAGTGTACAGAACTTCGCGGCCAGAGGTTCAAACGGCTCGATGTCTGGGAAGGTCGCACCTTGCAGCATCTCCCATGTGATGAAAGTGATCAGGATGAGAAGCCAGGTAAAGTGGAATTCATATCCTTGATCTTGCACTTCCCTACAGTCCAATTCTAGCTAGTTTACGAGGTACTTCGCCCAATTCATTTGTAGGCCCTCCGCGCACTTCCTTGCAAGGTCGACTACAAATCCAGTCACCTGGGTGGGTCGATTCTTATGAACTAACTTCCCTACAATCAATTGACAATCTAGGTGCATTGCGCTGCTCTGGATAGAGGCTACCTTGTAGCCTCGCATTCCCTTATCGGCATCCTCGTAGGTGTCTTTTATCTTCTGCGCAAGAGCGCGATCCATGGTCTTCCCAGGATAGAAATCCTGTGGGTCAGGACCTTGCATGCTCAGCCCGATGATTCGATTAATCAACGTCGGATCCACTGTGATATGGTGATTCAACCATAAAAATCTGCCATGGTAGTAGGACAACAGTAGCTTGATGCATGCATTCACTTCTTGGTGCCTTCCGAAGTGCAGGATCTTCATAATGTTGAGGAGGGTGGACTGCGCAAGGTTCATGGTCCATGACTGGGGTAGGATCTTTGAGTTATTTCCCTTGGTTATGGTCAGATACTTGTGCGGGGCAAGCATGTTTTACAACTTCCTATCGCTGAGGTTGAAGTCGATGAACTTCAATGATGCAATATTATCTTGTTCTGTGTGCACTATGCGTATCCCCTTCGGGAGGTACGCAGTGACCAATTCATATTCAAAGTCTCTAGGCACACTGTCTCAGTTTATTGCGCTGCTCAGAGGTGGTAGATAGGCAGGTAGAATGCTCAGAATCAGCTTAGCATTCACTAAGTCATCCTTGTGTTTAGTTCTCCTTTCATGGGATGGTCCAGCTCCGTGAGCAGTGGATGAGGATGCTTGCACTATTTTTGTGGATGAAGCCTGGATACCTTCATACATCGACATGGCTTTCTCAGTCATCAAGTCGATCAAAACTTCTTCAGTATATTTCTCAGCAATGCTCAATGCTTCCGACATACGCACTCAGGGTGAAAAATTCACGGGTTTGGGGAACAATTTAGACACGGTAATCAGATAGAGAGTGAGAGCACAATGATCACTATATAAACTTGACTTAGTCGGTGGGCTCGAATTCTCAATTAGAAAAAGTGTTCTCGGTGCATGGCATGACGTGATAAATAGGTAACTCGACAACGGTGTGCTTACAAAGGGTATGAGCCTCCATTAACTCCTGTTCGATCCGTTATGGCACGGCCCAACGGTCTGATGACGAACCTTTATTTCGTTTCTTCCCGTTCGAAGTGGGAGTTGAACGGATACGAACCTTTATTTCTTTTCTACCCATTCGAAGCGGGATTCGAATGGATATATCATCCCCAATGGCTATATTTCTTTGTCATGGCGAACTGCCATGTGTCGTTGTTCTAATATCTCGACGAAGCTCCCATTTTGCAATTTTTTCGTCTGCGAAGTTCCCTCTAGAACCTTCTGCAACTTTTCGATCTTAGCTCTCTTCTTAGTTAACTTTCTAGCCTTCTTTCCAGTGAGCTTCGTCTCGGTATTCCTTTTTCCATTTTGATTCTTATCTTCTTTGGTCAGAGTCACTTCGCGCTATTGAGATTCTTCCCTAGGATTCATGGATAATACTTTGTCTTTGTTTGTGGTAGGTACTTCGGTCTTCTATGGGTCTTCTAATGTTGTTGCATCTTCGGCATCTTGATTTCTAGTGTTAAATAGCTTCGATCTGCTCTCATGTTCTTCAATCAAGTATGTGATCCTTCTGGTCATGAAATCTTTTAACTCTTGTTTCTTCTGATCCAAAACTTCTTCTTCTTCTTTTCGTCTGGCTTGATCTCTATTATTCCAAGGTTTTCCTAGTAACATGGTAAATGGGGCGCTATCCTCAATAAATATAATAATCTCAAAATCTTCTTCTGTCGAAGTTCCATTGGCATTCATATGTATTTGAGCAGGCCTTCCACATAGGTTTATCATCTTTCCTCTGAATAGTCCTATTCCTCCTAATGAAGGGATCATAGCAGGCCTTCCTATAGCTTCCCAAGTTCTTTTTGTCATGATATTCACTTGTGTTTCCTCATATAGAACACAGTCAATGTCAAAGTCTCATATTCTTACTTCAAGGCACTCCTTGTCTTTAAAAATCTTTGATAGTCTAACATGTCAGTGGTCATCCAAGGTTTCTTTCATCTGTAGTAATACCTTCTCTGATTCTTTCTGAAGTTCAACTATAGTTTCTAGATCGTCCTTAGGGTTTTCTTGATTCAGAGTCATTCATTCAACTTTAGCAATCATTCTAGGGCAATCCAACACTTCATGGTCCATAGCCTTACAACAAAGACAACTAGGTCTTTTTCCAGGGCATTCCCTAGCAATATGTCTCGGTCTTCTACAACTATAGCAGAGGGTTAATCATCTCTTTCTCTTAAATGATCCACAGCCTTTTCGGTATTGCACACTAGGATCATGGTAGCTAACCTGCAACAAATTATTTCTAGGATCCTCCATCTATTTGTTAGTGCAAACATTCTTTCTATGCGTGGGTATAACATATCTTTCTTTTTTCTTATCAGATCTATTCATATCAAACCTTCTTCCATCTATTAATTCCCTAGTTTTCAGGCTAGGACAGATCTTATTAATCATACCTAGATCCATACTCTAGAAACAAAAATTTCCACTTATATTACTTCTATGGAGCACAAAGCTTCCAGATCTGAAACTTTTAACTATTCTTACCTTTTATCAGAGCACAGAGCTTGCAGATCTTACCTCTTTTAATCAGAAATTCTCACGTTTTCCTTCCTTAGAGCACAAATCTTTTATATCTTGCTTCTTTCCTTCATATCCGAACTCCTTTCTTCAAATCGGGCTTCTTTCTTTAGCACGGAGCTTTATAAATCGAGTAGGATACTGCGCACTAGGGCACAGATCTATGCACAAAGATTTCATAGTTTCAGGATGGATCTTTGCACCAAGCTTGTTCTTTCTTAGTTCCCAACAATCACAGTTTCATGTCACGACAACAGAACCATTTGTTGGCACATGGGAAGACCCAGGGTTCAATGCTACAACAATGCACCAACAAAGCCCTAACTACCGGCCCTTTCGGCAACACCTGCAAAGCAGATGAAGTCTCACCCGAGGTAGAGCCAGGGGTGGTTGCAAGACTCCGGTGTCTGCAACCTTAGCTGGAACACATATCTGTGATTATAACACTTAATAAAGAACTTAGCATTGTTAGTTCCTCAATATGCAATCAATATCCACTTCATTGTTAGTACATAACTTCACAGTATTCTCACTTATCTACAATATTCAAGCACTTAGAATATACAAATGGATCAGAATAAGCATATCAAGAACTAAGCATGACTATCTAGATTAGATCTAACATTCTCACATATAATAAGCACAAAGCATAAATAGATCTATCTAAACATATCAGAGCACTTAGCATATAACATATGAACACATCAAAACAAAGCACATAACACGGTGTTTACGTGGTTCACCCCCACCCTGGGGATACATCCACCAAATCTTCTTCTTTATTGTCTTGAGTCAATCGGTTACAAGCACAAAGCCATCAAAACCCTTACTCCGCACAGGATAAAAGATCTGCGCAACTCGCTAGATCCTTCTTCCTTGTGCTACAGCACTAAGCTCTCCACAATCCGATACAAGGATCTACACTTAGCTATGCAAGTCTCTTACAGTCATGCACAAAGCACTTATAGACTCTACTCCCACTTAGCATACATTCACATCACATAGATGTACTATTATCTCCTTCTTACATTTCCTATCCTTCTATTTATACATATAAAATAGGCCTAAACATGGGTAAACTCATGGGCCGACATCCCATTCTCGTTACATATTCCCAAAAATGCTAAAAGGGGCCAAGATCCTGTGATCTCTACGTCATCTTGCGCTCCTCTTTCGACAGACTGTCAAAGTCCCAAAATAGGTCAACATGACCAAGAAACTCCCAAAACTTGGTCAAGGGCCAACAACTTGAAAATGCTTCTCTAGGTTCTTCTTTATTCGCTACAAGCCCCAAATGAAGATAACATTGGCTCGTCCACCCTTCAACGAATTTTGTGCCCCTTTGAAAACTTCCATTCACCTTGGCGTCATAATTAAATTTTTAATCCCTTAATATTTCACACTCAATACCGACTTTAAAGCTACATTAATTCCAAATCCTTTTCTTAATTTTCACCTCAATCTTCTAGTCTGTCACGATCTCTGTCGGATTTTTACATTTATGACGACGTGTCAGGTGTTGTTATGTCATTAATTCTTTTAAACTATCATTTCCAATTCTTAATTTCGTTAACAATCTTTATCCACCCTCGTCTGCACAGTTTTTCTGGCTTACCTGTTTGTTTTCTACATAGGCTTTGCTTATGTGCATAATTCGCTTCTTTTGTGCATTTTATTCTATCTACACAATGCTCACTTCTTCTGTGCACTCACTCTTGTTGTAACTTACTTTTTGTTTTTTTACCTTTGTTTTTGTTTTTATTTTTCCACTTTTTTTTTCTTACTATAATACACTACGATAGTACATAGGTTTTTGCATAGGTCAGACTAGTGTACGGGCAGTCAGTCGTCCCTATATAGTTTCAATCGACTTCCATTCACCATTCCTCCTAAGACTTTACCATTCAACATTTATAGTTGCACAACACCTTCTTTTGTCACATACTTGATAATATATGGACCTAACCAATGCATCCTAAACTTTCTAGGGTGTTGCATGAACTTGCTATCGTAGAGAAACACTAGGTCTCCCACTTTAAACCTTTTATGTTTAATATGCCTATCATGCCATGATTTTTATGTTGCCTTATTGACATGTTGATGGAACCTTACAATAAATCAGTCTTCCTCGAGTTGTAACAATTGTGATAATCTTTTTTCTAATACACCAGAGCCCAAAAGATCAACAATCATTGCAATGTGCAAACTCGACACAATAAATTCCATCAACATTGTTGCTTCTTTCCCATATACCAACCTAAAAGGTGTTTGTCCTATCAATTTTTCTCTTGTAGTCCTATATGACCACGATACGGCAAGTATCCTTTAGTCCCTATCATCCCTTCCTACATTGCATATCTTTGTCATAGCATTCTCTAAAATTTTATTGAATGTGTATACTGTCCCATTTTCCTGATGATGATACAACATTTCAATCAAGGCTGCAATCATCTTATTCAAGAAGTGTGTCCCCTGATTACTCAATATAGTGCACGGGTAGCCAAATCTTGTAATGGCATTCTCAAACAGAAATCGTGCGGCAGTCTCCACACTGTAGTTTCTGACCAGTGTTGCTTTTGCCCATCTTGATCGCAGTGATTATATACCTAGCTCCTTATCTCCTGGATGGTGGATTGATCGGTCCAACGAAGTATATTTCCCATTTATTAAAATAATGTAGTGTAACTTGTGGATGCAAAGGCATCTCATCCCTTTAGGATTACTTTCCAATCCTTTGAAAAACATCACATGCCTGACAATATTCTTTAGCATCCTTGTGAAGTGTGGGCCACCAGAGCCCTGTGCACAGAATCTTCCATGTTGTTTCTTTACCTACATAGTGTCCTCTTGCAATACCTTCATGTGTTTTTGATAGTATCATTGGTATTTCATGTTTTAACACACATCGTCTTAATATCCCATCTACACCTAACTTATATAAGTTTCCTACAATTAACTGATAATTTGTTTCCTTAACCACTAGTTGTTTCTTTTGTGCACCTGTCATGTCTAATGGAGCCATTCATGTATTCAATAATCACACAATGTCTACGAAGTAGTCATCCACCATTTGAACTGCAAATAAATGTGCATCTGGTAAACTATCATATAGATTCCCTGCATCTTCTCCTAATAGTATGCATGATAAGTGATCTAGACATGCATTCAACTTTCCTAGCTTAATGATGACTTCAAAGTCATATTCTTGGAACAAAAGTAACCATCTGCAAATTCTCCCCCCCAACACTGGCTTGTTCACTAAGTATCTTAATGTAGAGTAGTATCTATACATATTGAAATCAGAACCCAAGAAATAGTTAAAAACTTTTGCAATGCATACACCATTTTCAACCCCTCTTGTTCTGTTGTAGCGTAGTTCTTTTATGTTTTTGACAACTTCTTACTTGAAAATGAAATTGGGTGGTATAACTCTCCTTCTCCTTCCTGAGATAATATTGTGCCAAAATCTATGAACGACACATCCACATGAACACGAAATTCCTTCTTCCAATCTGAGGATATCAAAATTGGAGCAGTCACTAACTTTTGCTTCATTGTGTCCAAACCTTTCTGCAAGTCTTCATTCCACTGGAATTTATCTTCTTTCTTCAACAACTTCTCCATGGGTGTTGTAATTTGTGCATATCCTTTAATGAACTTCCTATAGTATCATGTATGGCCTATTGTTGCTCTTAAATTTCATACCGATGTAGGTGGTGGTAAGTCCAAAATAACTGCAATTTTGGCAGGATCCACTAGTAAGCCTTTCTTACATACGACATGCCCCAAGAAGATTCCAAAAGGCGCAAAAAAAAATACACTTTTTCAAATTCAATGAAATATGACATTGTCTACACCTATCCAACATTAATCTCGGTATTTATATATGATCAGTTAATAGAATAAACATAGCCCAATCATCCAAATAAACTTCAAGGAACTTATGAATAAATTCCTTAAAGGTTGTGACAACTACTCTCGAGAAAATTGCAGGTGCATTCTTCAGCCCAAAAGTCATCACTGTGTATTGATAGCTTCCCCACTCTGTCTCAAAGGTAATCTTATTTTTGTCTTCTTGCACTATCTTTATCTTGTGATATCCTTAGAATCCATCTGTGAAAGAGTAGACCTCCTGCCCCCCTACATTATGTAGAAATTCTTACTCCAACACCTAGGTACTTTGTTATCTAGTGATTTCCTTACTGCAATCATATTAGCATATTACAAAACAAAAATACCCTACTGAAATATTCAACTCAATATCATGCAGTGAAAGCATAAATTAAGAAACCAAATCAAGCACACATGAACACCATAAGTTTTGGGTAAATACCCCTAGAAAAACCCTAGAGGGAAAACCAGTGCTGAGAATTATTTAATTATGCTAGAATATGTCTATCGTAACAGGGATAATGGCATATTGAGAGAAATACAACTACAGACTAACCTGGCAAGGGATGACCTGTTGTACAATCAATTATGGCACACTTTTCTAGGCATTCACAACTGTCTTTTCCTTGAACCGTGGATATCCGCGACTTTCCCCACTGTGACCCACAGATGTCCAATGTTGTCTCCTATGTGGCCAACATATGTGTAGGGAAAACTTGTACGGAAGACTCCATATGCTTCAACACTCTCTTGTGGATTCCTTATGTTGAAACCCACTTATGTATGCCTCTATTCTCTCTTCTCCTTGACCTATATGATATCTAGATGAAGGTCCTTCTTCACCTATCCAAGATATTGAACCACCGTCCTTCATGATCCAATACTCTATGTCGACTCCCTCAACACATGTCAAGTGTCTTTCTCCTTCAACCTAGCCTTGCTTTTATAATCATGAGTTGCAATCTATTTCTAATCTCAAAAGTGATCTATGGTTGAGATTACTTCTCACACTCACTTTTAGATTTAGATTAAATGTTTCATGCTAAGTACTTTTAGCATGTCTCATAAATAAATCAATTAACTAATTATATAATTAATAAATAAAAGCAATTTACTTTAATAATTTCTTTAACTAAAGTAAATTCAAGAGTAGAAGGATTTGGATGATTTCCACACTTCTAGACTCATAGACCAGTGTGTAAATACATGTCTAATGCTACCACTAATATCAACACATTCTCTAGCACTTCATCTGTAAAAGGTGTCGGAAATGGATCGTGTAGGCATGCATCATTTAGCTTTCTTGGGTCTACACAAATTCTAACTCCCCCCATTTTCTTATCTTGTATTTCCATTGGACTTATCCATTCTGATTCTACCATTGGTTCAATGATTCATGATTCTAACATTCAATCTATCTCTACCTTTACCTTCTTCTTATACTTCAGGTTCAATCTATAGGATCTCTGTCTTACTGTCTTAGCATTTGGTTTCAAAGGGATCTTCATTTCTCGTAACTCACCATTTATCCCTTTCATTTATGAAAACATGTTTTGGAATAGATCTTGATACTCCCACAGTTATTTTGCAATATTTTCCATAGTTTCATCATTCCAGTAGTCACCTATATAAGAAAACTTTGGTTTCTCTTTTGTCCCAATATTCACCTTATGTGTCCTTAATGATTGTGCATATGCAACAGGTCCAAGCTTTGGACCTTCTACCATGTGTTCCCTTTCAATTTTAGGTATTTGTACATTTCTCGGATCTTCCTCATCCTAATATTCTTTACCAACATTATAACATTCTATTATTTCATGAACCGTCATAAAATCTCTATGCACATTACACATAGATACTACATCCATTGGCCCTTCTCCTGAAAAAATCTTGTTTCTGATGGCCTGCAAAGCTGCATCTACTAATGGTGATTCATTTTCAAACGTAAATGTTATCTTAAATATTTGGGTTAGTTCGTCCTAATTCATTGTCTCTCTACGCATTTTTAGTTCTAGGTACCAGTTCTTGGGGATCGTATCCAACATATGTATGAACTTATGTGTCCACTCCTTCTTAGGTATCAAACTCCATATCTTTCTACATTGTGCAATATGATATGTCGGGTCACTTACTCCTACATATTTCAGTGCAATATACTCAACCTCGGTACCAAATCTAATTTGCATGAATATTTTACAATGCTTCTAGTATTCTATTCTTTCTTTATATGAGGCCTACCATCTGGCTGGAGTGGCCTTCAAGACAACATACAATGCCACCAATCTTTGTTGTTTGGGTATATACAATGTTGGTTGTGGAGCCTGATTATCTTCCTGACTCAGAGGTCTTGTGTTTTTCAGCTGTGTTTATACCCCATGAAGACTTTACACCCCAGAAGTATGT